>CACVCL010029384.1:0-72740 GCA_902729485.2 Mus minutoides | reverse complement strand
CAAAAGCCAAAATTAAGCTGAACCAAGTTAGTTTACATAAACACTTACTTATAAGCCAATTTGGCAATACATACATCATGTAAAAAATATAACCAAATGGAAACATTATATAAGATATATTTTAATAAACCAATATTTTTACCATAATTGTGCTAGAATTTTTTTCTGATGTTCATTATAAAAAGGATCAAGCACAGAGATCTTCAGTAAAAATATATCTCTACTAATTTATATATGGTCCAACAATAATGAAAACCTTACATTTAAGTTGTATGTTAGGAATTTTTTTACCCCTGGCAATGGGCCAAGAGACCCGTTGATGGTGGTGGTGTTCGTATATCAGTCAAGGGCAGAGCAGATGGCAGTCTGTTGTTCATCCTAGCTTGATGCCTGATTTGGTGGCCAAAGCTGTCTTATGCCTAAGACTCATAAAATCAAACCAATCAAATCAAATCAAATCAAGTCCAGGCAGCACAGTATAGGATGAGGAAGACAGAGGCCTGCCTACTGCCGCGCCACACACAGACCTGCCCTCCAGCACACAGCACACAGGCGGGCCACAGGCACCCATTTACTGCCAAGCCATACAGCACAGATGGAGAATGTCACCCAGGGGCCCACCAACTTTGTGCCCAGCCTGAAGCTGAAGCCACCACAATGTGCAAATACGTGGTGGTCAGATGAGAAAGAGAAGCAAAGAAACTTCAGCTTTATGAAGAAAAATGGAACTGGAGACTCGAGGGTAGAAAGGTCACCCTTGTGAGTGGCCAACCCTGCCACTTGGGGCCATGGTGAAGTCCCAGTCTCAGCTGAGTGCCATGTCTGGGTCAGTGGCAGGGATCAGTGTTGGTTGACGTCCGTGGCTTATATTACCATTAGAGAACATGGGGACTCCCTGGTTGGGGCAGTTGATGGAAACTACGTGGATGTCCTAGCTCACCCCATCGCTCACTGGATCAGCCTGAATGTGGCACTCGGAAGAGTTCGCCCCAACTCTCACTGCTGGCAGCACTCAGGAGAGCCAGCCCTGTGCCCGGCCCAGGCAGCATAGTGGAGCTGACCCTTGTGGCAGAGAAATGGGTGAGCCAGCCTGGTGACCTGAACTTGGGAGAGTTAACCGAGCCAGTCATCTAACATGAGGTGGCACAGGCACAGAGGTGATGCCTTTACCTCCTGCCATGAGCTCAGGAAAGCTAATCTTGCTCCTCAACAGCTCTAGCACTTTGAAGTGGCCCTGCATCTTGCCTGGACAGCACATCAGAACAGACCGTGATGGTCGAGGCGCAGGTGAACCAGCCCCAAGGGAAAGATCATGGGAGAGCTGGCCCTGCCACTCCTCTGCTGTGAGGTGGTGTGGGTGTGGGGAGGATGTTCTCCTCCCAACCACCACCACCTGAAGCAGTCGGGAGAACTGACCCAGAGGTCGTGAGAATGAGAGAGCTGGTTCTGTCCGTTGCCGGCTGCAGCACTCGGGAGACGGGAACTGAGCCGTGTCTGGACAGGACAATAAAGTTGGCCCTGGTGGAAGGTTCACAAGTGAGTAAGACGGTCCCAAGGGTGAGAGCACTGGAGAGCTGGCCCTAGGGTCATGAAAGATGGAGAGCTGGTCCCGGTCTTCTCTGGTTGTAGCACTAAGGAAAATAGGTCCTGCACCTCGAATGGTCAACGCAGTAGAGGTGGCCCTAAGGGCAAAAGCACAGGTGAGCCAGTCCTTAGGATGTAAGAGCGGGAGAGCTGGGCCAGCCCCTCACAGGCTGTAGCACTTGGGACAGTGGGCCTCACACCTTGATTGGGCAGCACAGTGGAGTTCACTCTGGAGGCCTGTGTGCAGGCAAGTCGGCTCCAAAGGCATGACAGCAAGAGAGCTGACCCTGCTTCCTACAGACGGTGGCATTCAGTGGCCTAGCTGCAGCAATGCTGGAAAGCTTGCCCTGTTGCTGTAGATAAGGGAAAGCCTGCACACTGACGAGCTTAGCTGCCACCCAGTTCCAGATCCAGGGCTCTGAGTTGGCCCACCCCAAAACCTGAATCATCTGCAAATAGTTGGAATTCATAAAGGGGCCAATCCTGCTGATCCAGGGCTGCAGGATCTCCCATGATACACAGCGGCAATGGGATGACCTGGAGGAGTCCCCTAAAGATACAATGTTGATGGTGTCACAGAAGCCAGAGATCTCGGGCCTGACTTATGACTCACGGCAGTGAACATTTGCAAGTGAAGATGTGTGGACAGAGGGATAGACTGTGGGGTGGACACCCTGTGACGCACTACAGCTCCCACGGTGAGATGCTTTTTATGCTTGAGGGTTTTGTTTGTCATTTGTTTGTTTGTGGGTGTTTTATTTTGGGGGTTAGATTGCAAGGGAGAAGGGGGGATATGAGGGGAGGGGAAAATGAGCGCGACTGAGGTGCATGCTGTAAAACTCACAATGAATCAATACAAATGTAAAGAAAGACATTTAAAAAACTACTTGTGTGTGTATACATATATGTATATATATACATATACATGTATATGAAGTATTTAAGATTCCAAAAGATTATTTTAATCAGTTTAAAGATGTTTAGCGTACTCAAATGTATAAATAGCACATATTTATCAGCTCCTAATACAATATCATAGTATTGAAATTTCTATCTGTATGTGCATTTTAGTTGGGCATACCAAAAATAATTTTAGCACATAACAAAAATTAATTTTAAAAGAGAACCAAAGTGGCCACATTGTATAAAAAAAATCTTTGATGCAAACAATATATGAAAACAACAAAAATACACTAAAACAATTATCACAAACACATGACACAATTACATGAAATCAGATACACCTACTTTAGAAAAAAACCAGAAAGTTTATCTTATTTATTTCTTAAGATGTGAGAAAGGCTTAGTAACAGAGGAGACTAAAAGGTGAAGTTTGTCTTATACACTTATGGTAAACTCTTTCTCTAGCTGAGGAGGGGGAGTAGTTGTTTTGTTTTGTTTTGTTTTGTTTTGTTTTGTTTTGTTTTGTTTTGTTTTAATTTGTGTCCCAGACCCAATTCTAGCAGGTAACTTCGAGATCACAACTTATGCCAAGCAGGGCTGGCCACTACATGCCAATTAAAAGATCAAAATTAAAAGTAGATAGCTGGGAGTTAAAGAGAAGGTTTATCCAATGTGGTCACATTAAGGAGGGATCACAAAGACCCAGCATACCTTTCTCAAGTCCACCCTTAGGGTTTCACCCTAAGAACAAGTTTCAATAGAGGTCCACGGATATGCACATTTGAGCAGTTCCTGTCAAGGAACATTTATACCCACCACTGACTCATCAATATCTGGATTTTAGTCTCACCAGTGAGGTAGTCTAACAGCTGCTAGAATGGTTTGAAATCTCCTTCAGAGAGACAAGTTACCCCTCTGGCTGCCGCTCTTTCCTTTTCCCAGAATGCAGTCCTAGAGAAACACCCAGATACTTAGGGTCCATTCTTCTAACAGTCTGTCAGATTGATAGACACAAGGGTCTCTTCTGGATCTTTATGCAAGTTGAGTGGGTGAAAATCAGGCTTTATGAAGCTGCTCCTCAGAAAAGACATGGGTTACCACATATGCTCTACCCAAGAGCAGAGAACGGATGGGTCTAGGCTCTACCAATTGTTGATGTCAGTATCTCTAAGATTTCTTGTTAGAACAGGAGAAGCAAAGTAACACAGGACTCACATTTAGCAGGACCCACCAGTCAATGAACAGAGGGAAACTCATCTAAGAAGCTTAAAGATGGGACTGAGTGTAAATTCCCACAAGTATTGTTGAGGTAACAGGGACAGAGCTCCATTTGGTTCTCTGTAACAGCCTGAGGAGTTCCCCTAAACTATAGGGACCTCATTGCACACTAAAATGATTTTTGGCTTTAAGCCTGAAGGGACTTTTAGGACTGGTTTGTGTACAAGGGTTTTCCACAAGACAACAATTGTTGCTTAGACATCACCAGTAATTTGGACAAAGTCTGTGAAGATCTAAAAGACCCTTGCTTCTCCAGTCTCTGCCAAGGAATTGCCACTTATGTGAATGCCTCAGAAGAAAGGGCCCTCCTGTTCCAATGTCCTCCTGGGTACACAAACATGAGGGGCTCAAGACACTGGTGACATAGGTGTCTTCCCAGGCAAGCTAATAAAGTCCCTTCAAACTCAGGAATGTGGTATGTTTGTTGGTTTTCCCTATGAGTCTGTGGTATATCATGGGGTGCTTCCCCTGAAATCTCCATACCTTTCGGTAGAAGGAAACAGGTGCCTCTCCTCTTTGGAGACTTTATTAAAGCCTAGCAAAGTCAGAATAGAAGCAATAGGAAAAAAAAGGCAGAATTAGGAGTTTGAGGAGGAATGTCAGGAGAGAAGGCCAAAAGATAATAAATCAAAACATTTCAAAGACAATGAAAACCAATACAAAGTTCCGAAAGCAAACAAAATACTGATAAAAATGCTTTTAGAGATCCAAAGCAGGCAATCAAACCAAATCAACACAAAGCAAATGCCTACACCAAAAATGTTTTAAAAGCAAATAAATTAACTAGATTTCATAAACCAAATACATTGGGAACAGACCAAAAAGGTATCTGTTAAAGTAGAATCCCTGATAATCAGCTCAGAAAAAACAGATAGTTCTTCAACCAAACCAATGGATTCCCTAAGCCCTGGTCTTCTCATTGTGTCCTGGATTTCCTGGATGTTTTGAGTTAGAATCTTTTTCCATTTTGCATTTTCTTTGATTGTTGTGCCCATGTTCTCTATGGAATCTTCTGCACCTGAGATTCTCTCTTCGATCTCTTGTATTCTGTTGCTGATACTCGCATCTATGGTTCCTGATTTCTTTCCTAGGGTTTCTATCTCCAGAGTTGTCTCACTTTGGGTTTTCTTTATTGTTTCTACTTCCCTTTTTAGGTCTTGGATAATTTTGTTCAATTCCATCACCTGTTTGGTTGTGTTTTCCTGTAATTCTTTGAGGGATTTTTGTGTTTCCTCTTTAAGGACTTCTACCTGTTTATCAGTGTTTTCCTGTGATTCTTTAAGGACTTCTACCTCTTTAGCACTGTTCTCCTGTATTTCTTTAAGTGAGTTATTAAAGTCCTTCTTAAGGTCCTCTACCAGCATCATGAAATATGATTTTGAATCCGAATCTTGCTTTTCGGGTGTGTTGGGGTATCCAGGACTGGCTGAGGTGGGAGTGCTGGGTTCTGATGATGGTGAGCAGTCTTGGTTTCTGTTGGTAACATTCTTATGTTTGCCTTTCACCATTTGGTAATCCCTGGAGTTAGTTGTTATAGTTGTCTCTGGCTGGAGCCTGTTCCTCCTATGATTCTGTTAGCCTCTGTCAGCTGTCCTGGGAGTCCAGCTCTCTTCTTGAGTCTCAGTGGTCAGAGTATTCTCTTCAGGCAAGCTTTCCTCTTGCAGGGAAGGTGCACAGAGGTCTGGTGTTCAGACTTTCCTCCTGGTTGAAGATGAAGGCCCGAAACAGGGCCTGTCCCGGTTGCCTCCGCAGTCTGCATGCTCACCTGCACAGACTGCTCTCAGGGTCGCAGCCCTCCCCGGCAGCCACCTCTCCTCTGGTGGGGAAGGTGCCCAGATGTGTGCAGCATGAAACGGGGGTCTGTCCCAGAAGCTGTGTGACTTCTGCAGTTCGCTGCTCACCCTCCGCAGTCTGCAAGCTGATCTGTACAGACTGGTCTCAGGGGGACCCCGGAGACAATATGGCTCCCTTACCTGCTCTCTCCCTAAGCCCTGGAAAGAACTTGCCAGCAATGCACTTGAGGAAATGTCTGGACTGAATGGGTCTGTGCAGACACCCATCTTCCACTCAGTTGGTTCCTTCAGTGAAAAGTGGATAACTTTCAAGGCCCATGTGTGGCACCACAATTGTCGACAAAATGAACACAGTTCTTGTCTTAAAGGAAACATGAGTTTATTCTGTATGACCATGGATGGCCCTGGGAACACAGATTTAGGTTCCCCCAAATTCCATGTTCCCTCCTATGGGTGTCTGACAGACAACACCAGGTAAAATCATCTTCATTCTGCTCCTTATTTCCAAGGTTTTTTTGCTTTTAAGGAAAATTACATACCTGATTTTGGTAAACACTTTCTGTGTGTTTGTTGAGATTCTTAATCTCCTAATATACAAATGAAATAATCATAAAAGTTTTAGACATAAATCATATTTGTATTCCCATGAGAAGCTTTACCTTGTCTGGATGTGTGTAGTCAATATGCTTATGAATTTTATTTGTAAGCTTAGTAGTTGATATTTTTCTGGAACAAACTCCAGAGAAAATAAGGTATAGCCAGAGGTGGTGGGAATTTAAGCTTGTGAAACTAAAGATCCTGAAAGGTACTACTATAATCTAATTAATTCACACACAGACACACACACAGACACACACATACACAGACACACACACACAGACACACACACACAGACACACACACACACACACACACAGAGACACACATACACAGACACACACAGACACACACAGACACACACACACACACACACACACACACACACACACCTGTAAATTGAGCTAGAGAGTTTGAGGCACACAAAGAAAAAGCCAGAAAGGAGGCCATTTGGAAGAGAGCAGTGCATCTTTCTCAATGTTCTATCTAGTGTTGTTTTGTTTTTTGTTTTTGTTTTTAAAAATAAGAATTTTGCTTTCATCAAAATCTGACTATGGAACATCAAGAAAGGAACACTTGTAACATATTGCTCATGAGATCCCTCGTGAATATACTGTAATAAAATTGGCACTGGAGTCAGGCCACACTGGAATATTCAAGATCACCACTGTCAACATCAGGGTTACAGACTAACAGCACTGGCAGGGGATAGGGGGGCAGGGATAAGGTATGCAGTTCACAGTGGACGATAAAATGGTCATCCACAGGCTCTGAGGCTGTGATCCTGGGCTATGTATACTTGAACAAGGGCTGACACACTCATATTTCTGTGCTGGTGGAGGTCTGTCTTTCTGGAAGTTTCTGCCACTGTAAATCAAACCCTCCCTCCATTTGTCTATAGGACAGTAAATGGCCTAGAATTATATATATATATATATTTATACTTTAAACACAAAATTGGACCACTGAAAAGACTGTAAGCTGAGTTACCAGGTCATCTTTCCAGGACACAGAACAACTGTCCTGTGCGTCACAGTGCCAGAGCTGTCACTCCTCAAAGATGGAGAAAAGAGTTGATCCGACTCAGGAATGGCAGCAGGGAAGAGAGGAAAGCTGGCTTTCTGTCCCTCTGCCAACCCCCCCAAATTCTCCTGCTCCGTGACAATCTCCTCACCTTTCTGGTTTCTTAGTCGGCTAAATAAGGAAACAGACCAGTGATTTGTGTTCTCAGTTTAACAGAGATCCCCTTTAGAAGCAGAAATTGAATTTTTCATCCAAACCACTGGGTACATACCAAGTATGAGTGTGGAGTAGGTCACAGCCGTGCTTCACTCAATGCTGTCCAGATTTCCCCCATTTCCCTGTGTCTTTAGAAATGGGATGCTGCTGCCTCCTCCTTTAAAAACCCCTAGACATTTACCCCAGAGCCTACAATGCACCTCTTTTATGGCTTCCCTGCAGAAGGCCTTCTCCTGCTTATTCTCTGGGGCTCTTGACTTCTCCAGCAGACCTCTGGGTATGCCAACCACAGAACAAGAAGTTGGCAGGATCTATCCTAAAGCTCTTTCCTGTGTCAGCCTCAGTACCCACAGACTCAGCCACAGACTGCCACTCTGCCAGCCTGTGGCCTGAGCAAGCTGTCCTATGCTGTCTACAGGGGCTCTGTAGAAACCTCAGCTCCAGTGCATTCTGTCACCCCATTAGATGATGTATACCTGTCTCCCTAAGTGTAAACTCATATTTTCTCCAGACTCACCACAACCACACTGTCCATCTGCTTACAGGTCTGCACAAGTCCAGTGACCCTCTTACACACTCCTCTGAACAAATTGTTTTGCATAAGTTTGTTCCTTGGCAGTGTCAAGAGGGATATCCCTGACACATGGAAAACATTTCATAAAATTAAACCTCAAGAATTACATAGTGGCTGGATCAGCACAGGAGGATACCCATCGAGGAGTGGTCTTGTATCTCCTCACCTTCACTCCAAATTCAATGGTAACTGTTGTTGCCAGTGCTACAAATGGCCTTTTAGTAATAAAATTGTCAAATACAATTTAATTGTTATAGTAGTTTCTGGTTTTATTTTTTTTAGTTAATTGTACACTTGATGGTAGTCAGTGCAATGGTTTAGTACATGTGTGCAGCACGTGCTGATCAAATCCAGGCTTGTTTTATCCATCCCCTGCCTCCCAGCTTCTAGCAATCAATATTCTACATTCAAGAAGAACTGATATCCATTTGTGAAACCCAGCAGGTGGTCCTTACCTTTCTGTGCCTGGTTTATTTCACTTAACACAATGTATTCTAGTTCCCTCTATTCTGCTGCTAGTGATGGGATTCTACTGTTCTTTATGGCTTAAATTACTACATGTACATCATATATATATATATATATATATATATATATATATATATATATATATATATANATAATATATATATATATATATATATATATATATATATATATATATATATATATACATATTCATACACATTTGTGTATGACAGAGAAAAAGAGCGAGAGAGCAAGAGAGAGAGAGAGAGAGAGAGAGAGAGAACATTTTCTTCATCCTTTAAGCAGCTGACGGGCACCTCTGATTCTTATCTTGCCATTGTAAAAAGGGCCGTGATGAACATAAGCGCCCAGGTATCTTTGGTGTGCTGACTTCATTTCCTTTGGATCTATATGTAGAAGTTAGACAGCTGGATCAGGTGGTGGATCTGTTTTTAGACTTTAATTATTTATGTTTGAGTGTTTTGCCTGGATTATGCCTGTGCACAAAGGGTGTGCAGTGCCTGGATCACCTGGAGTTGGAATTATAGATGGTTTTGAGCCACCATGTTGGTGCTAGGAATGAACCCTTGTCCTCTGGAAGAGAAGCCAGTGTTCTTAACCCATAAGTCATCTGTTCTACAAAGTGAGTTCCAGGACAGCCAGGGCTATACAGAGAAAGCCTGTCTCAAAAAAAAAAAAATTTAAAGGATCTTCCATAAACTTTTCTATAGTGTCTACAGTAAGTTAGCTCCCCACCATTAGTGTATGAGGATTCACAATTTCCCATGTTCTTGTCAATATTTGTTATTTTGGGGCTTTTTGATAATAGCCATTCTAGATGTGTTGAGATGGCTTCTTATTGTCATTTTGATTTGCATTTCTCTGATGGCTAATAATACTGACCATTTGTTGGCCAATCAAATAGTCTTTTAATTGTCCACTGGAGTGGGTGGGGGTGTGTGTCTGAGATTGAGGAAGGGCAGTTTTGGCTGTAATGTGTAGTGTGTGAATAAGGAGCTCTACAGCTTTTACTGGGCAAATCTACTAACTAACGGGCAGCCCAAGACAAGGAATAAAAAGGGCACCCCCAAGGTAGGCTTCTCAGTCTTTGAACTGACCTGTTCTCCAGCAGCATGGAGCCTTTCTTAGGGTTACGGGGGTGGGGTGGGGGCACCTCTGCTATCCTCACCCAGCTCTCTGGGGTTCTTCACAGATTTAGTCAGATTCCCAGCCATGTCTCACCTAGAACTCTGAGCTGTTTGTCACTCTTCTGTTCACTTTGTTCCTCTACAAGTTCTTCACCTGACATTACACTCTGGTCTCAGCTACACCATCATCTTTCAGACTAACTCCTCCTCAACCTCAAGGGCTCCTCTTGAAGGACTTCAGACTCCCAAAAAAATATTTTCCTGCAATTCTCTCCCTTTAAGCATACTCTTGGTACCTTTTAGGCATTAGTCATGAGTAATCATCCATCGCTTTCATGAACACTTTTTACTCCCACCAATCTAAACTTCTTGAGTCCAGAAATCACAGTGCTTCATGCACCCAATGGCCACAGCCTGGACTTGAATGAGTACCTCTTAAGTTCTGACATGTATTAGAATTCATGTTAAGAACACCAATAACAACTTGGAGCTAACATACACTTGGGATACTGATGTCTACTTCCTCCTCAAGAGGTCTAAAGTCCCTGCTTTATGCTCCTTATCCAGTGTAGGGGGTGTGGCTGCCATACTACTCTCTGGACTGATAAGTTAGGTTGTTTTTTATTATTATTATTATTTCAAAGTAATGCAAATATATCATTTCAAAGTCAAACCTATCTATAAAACTTATAACAAAATGAAACATCTTTTGACCCATCTTTGATAATGGGTCCTTAGAGACAAACCACTTCAGGCTGTTTTGGCTGTTTCCATGACTATAAATTTGGCCTCCACTATTTAAATTATATGCTTATACTTTTAGCTCTTGGTTTTATTTGCTTTTAACCTCAGTACAGAGGGTGGAAATTACATTGTCTTTCCCGTTTGTCTCTCTGTGTACCTTCTAGTTTGGTTCTCTATCGGTCTTTGGTTAATCATGCTTTGGCAGCTGTTTTATTATGATCTAGATAACACTCATAGCTTGTTCAGGATGCTCTATGATATCTCTGACTACACTTCCTTTCTTACTCATCTAGTTTTCCCAAGGAGTTGACACAGCTTGTCTATTTTTGTTTAATTCCCTATCTAGCTAAAGATAAAACACTCCCCCAGTTCCTAAGAGATACAAAGTCCTTCTCGGTAGGTCGTATATATCAACTACTTGACCACTTCTACCATTTTCTTGAATACTCCTCTGGGAGCCTTGTGCCCTCTGCTAAGGTCTGAGCAGACTTTCCTCCATATCTGATGTCTTCTTCCTCCTTTGCCTCTTCTTGGCTCTGTGCCTTAGTTCTTTGATTCATAGCTTCTCTTTTTAATCCACTTCCTGATCCAGTAGAGTGCTGTTACTTTCTTCATCTGTGACAAAATGCCTGACAGAGACAACCCCAGGATGCTCAGAGGATCAATCTACAGTTGCTTAGCCCCATGAACATGGGAAGAGCATCATGGCAGCAGGAAGATGAACAGGGAAAAGAAACAGGCTGTTCATCTAAGGGCAGACAGGAAGTGAGGAAAAAGGAAAGGGGCAGAGAAAGGTAAGCCTAAGGACCCACCCTTGATGATATGTTTCATCTATCCAGGCCCTACCTCCTAACATTTCCAGAGCACCCCCCCCAAATAGTGCTACCAGCTTGGGACCAAACATTCAGTATACAAGCCTATAGGAGATGCATTGCTTTCAAACCACAACAGGCATTCTGTCCAGGATAGATATTAACAAACATCTTTAAAAGCCAGAGAATAAAGCATCAAAGAGCAGAATATAAAATATAAGCAGGTTTTTAAATAAGCATGTAAATTGTAACCATTTAAATGTAAAGACACAAAAAGGGGTAGAAATTATAGGCGCCTATGGATCCAGTTGGCTGTTCCCTATGATCTGGTAGCTCTCCATGAAGGGGTCATGGAAAGTTCCTCTGTTTCTGAGATCCAGCATGTTGCACAGTGACTTTATTCCATCTTCACATTTGATGAATGATTTAACTGGGTCCAGAACTCCATCAAATTCAGTTACCTCGAGTGTGCAAAGGATCACAACTTGAAAGCTAACCAGCCTAGAAAACATAATGAGATTCTTTCCACCACGAAGGACACCAACCCAGCCATGAAACCCAGACACAAAACCTTCGACCTACCATTTGTCCTGCCTACGAGATGTGCAGGGGAAAAGAGACAGAGCAGACATTGAGGGAGTGGCCAATAGTAATTGGTCCAGCTTGAGACACATGCCATGAGAAGGAGCTCACCCCTCACACTGCTAATGACGTTCTGGAGCATAATCTCCATCAGAGAGGCTTCGCCCAGCAACTGATGGAAACAGATGCAGAGACCCACAGCCAAGCATTAGGTAGAGCTTGGAGAAATCCTGTAGAAGAATGGTAGGAACCAAAGGGGTCGAGGATGCCACAGGAAAACTTACAGAATCAACTAACCTGGGCCCATAGGTGCTCACAGAGAATGAACTGCCAACCAGGGATCCTGCATGACCTAGGTCTTCTGCACATTTACATTTGTGTAGCCTGGTCTTCTAGTGGGACTTCTAGCAGGAGCAGGGGCTGTCTCTGACTATGCTTCCTGTCTTTGGAACCTTTTCCTCCTTGGCTGCCTAGGCTAGCCTCAATAGGAGAGCATGTGCCTAGTCTTGCTGCAATTTGACACGCCAGTGCTGGTTGATATCCATGGGAGGCCTCCCATTTTCTGAAGAGAAATGGAGGAGGAAAGGATGGGAGGGAGTGGAGGTGGGGGAAGGACTGGGAGGGGAAAATGCATTCAGGATGCAATGCAGATAAGAAAGAAGTGTGTGTGTGTGTGTGTGTGTGTGTGTGTGAGAGAGAGAGAGAGAGAGAGAGAGAGAGAGAGAGAGAGAGAGAGAGAGAGAGAGAGAGAGGCCAGAGATTAACTGGGAGAAGGGTGGTGACTAGATGGTTTATCTGGTGACAGCATTGCTGTCAAGCCTGATGACTTGAGTTCAATTCCTGGAACTCACATGGTGGAAGGAGAGAACCAACTTTTGCAAAGTTGTTCTCTGACCTCTGTATGTGTGATATGGCATGTACAAGCATGCACACACACACACACACACACACACACACACACACTAAATAAATAAATAAATAAGAAAATGACAAAGTAGAAGGAAAGAAAGAATGGTACGGGAGAAAAGAAGGAGGAGAAAGAAGGAGAAGTAGAAGGAGGAGGGAGAGGGAGGAGGGAGAGGGAGAGGGAGGAGGGAGAGGGAGAGGGAGGAGGGAGAGGGAGAGGGAGGAGGAAGAGGGAGGAGGGAGAGGGAGGAGGGAGAGAGGGAGAGAGAGGGAAAAGACTGTTTAAGTCACTCTCAGGCAAAGACAATTCAAGGTACAAGGCTTCTAAGACCAAGGAAGCAGTCTGAAAAAGCAGCAGAGAGCAGCTGAACTGCCCAGAAGAAGCTCAGACCAACTGATGCACCTGGAACGGACAATCTCCAATCTGCTGAGACATCTGCAGGCTGTGCAGTGAGCTCCAGGTTCCCAGCTTTTATGAGCTGTCACCCATGCTGGGGGTGGGCTCTGGTGATACAGCTGTCTAAGTCATTTCTGCCCCTGTAAGTACCCCTCACCCATATCCTGTGAGTAACCCAAGTAAAACTCAGAGGTTCACCAGGTTGGACTTTAGTAGTATCAGTCATGCATGGGTTCCTGATTTGGTGTTAGTAGGGATGTGTGTTGAGTCTCCGTAGGAAAGGTCTTCTCAAAGAGCAACTGGGGATTCAGCCCAGGGCCTCACTAAGTATTCTCACTCACGAGCTTCTTCCCAGTCCCAAGTCAGCTTCTTATCAGGCAGGGAACTAAGTAATGGAATGTCTTGCTTTGCTTTCTACTTGAAAGCTAAATGGTTTCTTTATGTGGAGAAGAGAGTTCTCTACGTAATCTATTAAAATTTTGTATTTGAGTATGCATAAAATAAGCCTTTTTTAAAATAAAATAAATCAACAAAGTAAGTATAGCCAAAAATCCTGGCAAATAATGAACACTAATCCTTAACGGGGATTGAGAGAAAATTTAAAGCTGTATTAACAATGCTGTAAATGTGAGCATTGCTCTTTTCTACCAGCTGCCTGACAGGCTGCCTTTGTTTGGTAGGCTACAGTCAGAGGAGGAGACAGAAGGAGTGGTCCTACTGTGTGATCTCTTTTGTTCAAGCTTCAAGAAACCAGTCATTCAGATTTCCATCTAACTGCTTTGGAAACAGATACTATTTCTATAGATTATACTCACTGCCACATAACTCTTCCATGCTGAGTTTGTTTTAAAATAGTAGATGAATGCTAACGGTGGCAAGCCCATAAGCTAATGTAATCTCGTGAGAGCAAATTTTAAATGTTCTTTTTCTCCCCAAGTTTTAAAAGTAACAAAATACAAAAGTAAAACATGTAAACCGAAAGATAAAAGTCAGTCATAATTAGGATAGAAGACAAGAATAGAAAAAGAGTCACAGGGAGATGGGGAATGAGAGTTAGAGATGCCAGATGTCCACACTGCTGGCCAGCAAAATACTGTAAGGTTGTGCTCCAAGAAAGCCAAACAAGTGGAGTCCACAGGCTCACCCAGTAGATCCTATCAAGATCCAGAGCTCAGCTGGGAAACTGTGGGAGAAAGAGGGCTAAGGGCAGGAGTGGGCTCACTCCAGTCATGGAGAATTGCTGAGATGGAGGGGACTGGAAGAAGTCAGAGTCCAGGGAAGAGTCAGGAGAGAGAACAGTACAAGATTACCAGAAAGTCAGAAGGAAGAGCCACGGAAGGGGATGGTGGGTCACATTTGGATTTTGCTCTTAACTTATGGTCCCTGAGATCAAATCCAGGGCCTTACACATGCTAAGCAGAAGTGCTATACTGAGCTTCAGCACCACCAGCTCCTGGTTGTTGCTTTTCAAGAACAATTCCTGTGGAAAATCACATACATTTATGGAGGGAAAATCCACAGGAAGTATATCTCACTCATTTCACAAATGGTTGTGCCTATCGATGTGTACATGTGCATATATGTTCATACCTACCTATGAACACACAACAAAACTGAGATCATAGATTATTAAACTTTCTTTGAGAAGTGCTATAATGTAAACTCTTCTCTGTATCATTAAATATTTTTCAGACTAATTTTTCTTAACAGCTGAAAATGTATGAACAAACAAATTAATAAAAAATAATCAAACTGTCAAGTAAAAAGAGCTAAATAATGTTGTACCGCTCATATTCATCAAGTGTTTAATGTATAGTTGTCACGTCGTTTCTGTGTAACCACTGTGTAGTCAATCATTCAGTAATTGTTTGACTGAATATTGAAAATGTTTATTTTGGTTATTTGAGTTTTGTTTCCCATGTTCTTCCTTTGGGGTGATCAGTTCAAAACAGTACATATTATGCCACACATTTGGTGATCAAGATAATGTAACTGTCCTGGTAGTGTTTGCTTATTGTAAACAATACAACTGTAGCTTTATGCTATAAGAATGAGTGGCACTTCCTACAGGGAAGGAGTTTGTCAGAAGAGCAAAGTCAACCACTGTACCCTGGGGGGGGGGGGCACAGCCGGTAAAAAACGGTATCTCGGGGAATACAATAGTAATAGTCATGAAGGGTGCAGGAGCATCAGGATCACAGAGCATTTAGTCAAAGAGTTAAATCAATTGAGGTTCAATTTCTGTCACATACTACTCTGGGCTCTCTAAAAGTTGGCCTTATATAAAGGTAGCTCTCCCTACTTTCTCGATGAGCTTGATTCAGTAAATTACGATGTTAAATCCTAAAGATAGAGAAGCTTAACAGAAGGGAACTCGTTTCCCAATTTCCTTACAACAAATTTAATTCTTCAAATTAAAAAAAAAATCAGTCTCAAGGAAGGGAAGACATACTGAAGAACTAGGGGATGGTTAATTTTTTTTTGAAGCTGACAGCTCTTAAGGATCAAAGCAAATTAACCTTTGAGGCAACCATGTAACTGGATGACCATACTCCTCAAGAAATAAGAACTTGGGCTGGAGAGATGGCTCAGCAGGTAAGAGCACTGACTGCTCTTCCAGAGGTCCTGAGTTCAAATCCCAGCAACCACATGGTGGCTCCCAACCCTCTGTAATGGGATCCGATGCCCTTTTCTGGTAGTGTCTGAAGACAGTGTCAGTGTGCTTACATACATAAAATAAATAAATAAATAAATCTTAAAAAAAAAGAAACAAAAACATAATCCGAGGGTTACATGTAGGGTGCCTCTAAGTGAGAAAAGGGGATGAACCAGACTCAAGAGAAGAAGACGCTCAGCTAGGTGTAGGTGTGGGCGGAGGTGGCCAGTCCCCTGGCAAATATGTCCGGAATAGGAAACCCAATAGAGGAAACGGAGGGGAGTCGGGGCTAGATTTTTGAGGAATCACCTTGAAGAATTCCTCCCATCAGTCTAGCAGGTAGGTGGGCAAGTCTGTTGAGAATTTTCTTGATTGCTAATTGATGCAGGAGGGCCCTTCCCACTGGGAGTGGTACTATCTCTGGGCATGTGGGCACGGGCTGTATAAGAAAGGTAACTGAACACAAGCTTGGAAGAAGCAAACCATTCAGCAGCATTCCTCTGTGGTTCCTCTTTCAAGCTCCTGCCTCTAGCTCCTGCCTTGGCTTCCCTCAAGGATGGACTCTAACCTCTACGCTGCAACAAAACCTCTCTCCCATAAGATGCTTTTAATGGTGGTGTTGATCATGGCGACAGAGAACAAACTAGAGTAGACACTGGTATCAGGAATGTAGAGTGAAAGACCTGACTAAGTTGTTTGGGGGCGAGAACTGTGGAAGAGCCTGGAACTTTGGGCTGAGAGTTCTCAGAGTTTGATGACCTGTTGTGGGTCCTTAGAGGAGAATGCAGAGAGCAGAGCGGACAGCGGAGGCCTGAGTTGTGATGTCTGAGAGGGAAGCAAAGACTAGCAGGGCTGTTCCTAGGATACTGTGAACTGAAAATCTGTGGTTTCTTGTCAGTGGAGACTGAAGAATCAGATGCGATTAACAAGAGACCTGCACCATTGAAGTAGAACCTTTGCTTTCCTGTGACAATCAATACTGGTTAGCTGGGCTGAAAAATGATCTGTCATTAATATGACAGCAGCATCATTAAGGCAAAATCATCTGGAGATTACTTCCTTATGACAAGCCCAGATAAACAGTGCCCTAATTGACAGGGAGGTAACAGTTGTCAGGGTTCTGGGAACCAAGGGAATTGAGCAGGATACGCAAAGCAGTCTAGTGACATCTGTCAACCCAACACATGGCCTACCTGTACAAGAGAACAGGACTTGGACTTAGGCTGGCTTCATCTCCACTCACAAGATGCACAGTCTTGAGAAAGTTAGCTCCATTCTGTGCCTAGTAGGCTATTTCTAGCATTTAACCCAGAAGCATGGTTAATATATTAAATGCCATGGGAATGACTAACTTTAAGACATTATAAGGACTTAATGTAAAATTCAAATATGAGGTACCATTCTTAAGGCTGGACTTTCGGTGACAAAACAACTTTCCAACTGTCTTCCTTTTGCTTGACCACTTAAGATCCTTGTTTCTCTCATCCTAGAGTCTCTAATCCCACTCTTTCTCCACTGCCTTCCTTCATTTTATCCACTAGAAACCGAGGAAGCAGTTTTTAAAGGCGGTGGCAAAGAACTGGTGCACTAACAGCCCATCACCGCCTTCCCCTACTCTGCCCCCTGTTTCATAACCTTCCAGCTGAACTGCAGGCCCCAAGTTAGGAGCACAGAACACGCACACGTACCCACCATTAAAAGCACTTCCTGTCTCACATAATGAAGTGGATGTCTCTATCATGTGGAAAAAAAAAGCTGGAGGTCTCCCCAAAGCTGTGTATCATTAGTAAAATTCTGCTTTTGGGGCTAGAACAGTTCACAGAAAGCATATTTCACTTTTGAAACAGAATCTAGCAGCCAGTGGCTGTCTCTGTGGTTTCTCTAGTTTAGGCAATATTGGACACCACTAAAGTGTCTCTTTTTCTTCCCAGAGAACTGAATTACAAAGTCCTGGTTTCTATTAGGGTGTGTCCAGCACTCTCTGTGCTGCCAAACCTCCCAGTTTTATAGTCTGTACATGGGTAGATTTTCCATGAACTCGCTCAAATTTATTCCCAAGCAATGATGTCTAAGAAACCCAGTAAGCATTTAACCAAAAAGAACATTTCTGATGTAAAACAAAAAGAGCTTATTTTTATGCCTCAATACATATGGGAGGGGAAGGTTCATCTTATGGTTTGTTTGTTTGTCTAGGGAGGAGTTGTTAAGTGAAGTTTATTCTTTAAGTTCTCTCCTTTTTCTTTTCCTTCTCTACCTTCCTTTCTCTCCTTTCTTCTTTATGCTGTTGAAATCAAAGTCAGGTATTTATCCATGCTGGGAAAGCACTCTACCACTGAGCACTGAGATATACCCTCAGCCCTATATTTTTCTCTATATACTGCAAGCACCCACCTACACAGACATTTTATATAAATTAGAGACCAAGTAACTAAACAAAATTATTTATAGAGTATCTTCCTAGAGATCTAAACAGCCAGGGACACACAAAGAAACCCTGTCTCCAAAGATAGATAGATAGATAGATAGATAGATAGATAGATAGATAGATAGAATGAGAGAGAGAGAGAGAGAGATGTTTAAATTCGGATTAAAGTAGAAGTTAATGGTAGCTGTGTCAGAGAATGAACCTATTAGAGACAGTACTAATGGAGACAGTAACAATAGTTACATTTGGCTGGCAAATGATAAAAACAGGTACTATATTGGAAATGTTTTTATAGGTGCATAGTCATATACACTATTTCAAAAACTTCCCATGAGAACCAACAATGTTACCCCATGTTCCAATTCCTACATAACATACTGCTAACGTTGCCCAATTTCACAGATTTTACAGCAAGTGTTTCCTCTATCTAACATGACTGCAAACAGCTGCTTCCTGCCCTTCCCCTCACCTCTTCTTCTACAGATATTGATCCCGAGAGATGTTCAAACACAAAAACAAAACAGATCGACCTTCCCTCAGCCAAGTTCTACTTCAGAGTCTGCTTCCTGGAGAACCAACCCATCTGCCCATGCATGCATGCTTGCCTCCTATGCATCCAGCAACCTGCCACTGGGCTTAAGGCACATAGGTGGTGTGGGGGTGGATGATACACATGATGGAAGAGCCAGTCCTAACCTTTAGGAAGCTCACAAATATAATAGCCCAGGATAGGGACAATCACAAAATACAGAATACTGTGGCCAGTGCTTAGGAAAAATCCAAAGAGATAGGGCTGTAATCCCAGGAAAGGGAGGTCTAGAATCCTGGTGCATTTTAGCTAGCAATATCTCTAACCTGCTTCCCCCGTGCAACGTCAAACCCTAGAGGACAGAACAGACTCTTTTATCTCTCTTCACAATTCCTCATCATTTCTAATGGAGTCCAGGTCAGCGCAGAAATTGCCAGACATGGCAAACAAAGCAGAAGACAACACACCTGCCAGTTCTACTTTATAGGGTAGGCTTCTGCCCCTGCTGGCCACGAGTGTCAAGTTCCCAGGAAGTTCCTCCAGATACTCATATGTCTATATTTAAAACCACATCCACAGAATCTGAGAATGAAGAAACAGAAGATCATCCAACAGCTACAGCTCATCGTGTGGGCAGGACAGAAACCAGTTCAAGCTTCAAAAACAGGAACAAGGAAAGGAACTTGACTAATAGCCAAATGGTCCAGCGTTCCCCGGGCCATTCCTGCCTTCAGTTAGCCAGTTCATCATCATCAATCTGTCAGCAAAGAAGATTCAGCAGCCTCCACTGTTAGCCTAGCAATGGGACTCAGCAGACCCCTAAAACTCATCAAACAAACCTGCAGAGTCTAAGAGTTTACCTCAGATCCAGAGAAGAAAATATCATTAAACAAAACCTCACTGTCAAGTGCCTGAGGGGACAGAAATCTGGGAACATTAGTGGGGTACGGGACTCAGTCCCCTGCATTCCTCGGCCTCTGGGGCAGCTTCACTCAGCTGTGCTTCTCTTGTGGCTCCACACAAGCTACTGTCTCCCTTCCTTCCCCTTTCATGGCTTTGGTGTGATCTGTAACTAGCTTCTGCTGCTGTCTCTGAAATGTCATTTGCACCCTTCCTCTGACCTGCATTCATGCACCCCCTCTCCAGTGTTGTGGTCATACCCTGAAAGCTGCGACTCCGGGTCTCAGTAATCTCTGCTTTTCTTTTCTTTTCTTTTCTTTGGCATTTTTATTAGATATTTTCTTCATTTACATTTCAAATTCTATCCCCAAAGCCCCCTATGCCCTCCCCCCACCCTGCTCCCCAACCCACCCACTCCCGCTTCCTGGCCCTGGCATTCCCCTGTACTGGGGCATATGATCTTCACAATACCAAGGGCCTCTCCTCCCACTGATGGCCTTTCTTTGTCTCTGCAAGATGTAGTTTCTGGTGATGGTTTCCTGTTTGTCACATCTGTCCAACAATCATGGGACACCCCTTTTCCAATTTTCAAGACCTTCTTATGGTCATCCTGCCCTATACTGACTTTTTTCTACTTCCTGAGAACTCCCAGCCTTTCAGCTGCCTCCCTGTTTACTGGACCCTCTGCTCAAACTATCTAGCTTCTGGAGTTTCTGTCTTCTCTTGATAATTTACTGCATCTACCCACTGCTTATTAGATGGACCAAGCTTAAGATCCAAGGAAACAGGAAAGGCAGCCAGGGCCTACCATTTCTTTCCTCTAGAAGTAACTACCTCATGCACAGACTCCATCACCCAGAAGGGCTTTTCTGCAGCCCTTCTTCCTCAGGTACAATCAGCCAATCTTCCCCAGACCAGGGAGCTGTTGGTTCAAGGTCCTTTGACTTCAGCTGAGTAGACAGACTCTCTTGATCTTCCAAGTCAGAAAGGGGGAAAAAATGATTTAACTAATGCTAATCCCCTGTTGCTTCTTAGGGGTGATTCTCATTCACTTTAGAATTAATATATCAAGCCCTAGGATTTCCAAGAGGTGGGTGATAGATTTGCCAAATGGAAGACTGCCAAGCTGGGTCTCTGGAGTGAATCCAGAGTTTCATAAACTCTGCTGCTTCCTAATCACAGAAGAAGCCATAACATGACAGAGGGGGAGGGGCAATGCGGAGAGCAGAGTGACATAGAAACATCAGTTTGTGCCTCCTGGGAGGGAAAGAAAAGGAAGATTTCTACAAATGTCACCGCGAACCTTTCCTCCAGACCCTCCCCAGCCCAGCGTGCTTGTTGTTCAATGAGAGATCTACCCCACATAAAATGGAAGACCACTGGAAGAGTCTCTCAAAGCAGGAAAAAAAAACATGGAAACTGCCTCCCCCCCCTTTCTGTGACCATCATGGGCAAGTACAAGAAGGATATGAGCATCTCTTGCCTCCTGGATGGTGGGAAGAGGTTTAGGAGCGGGAGCAGCGGGAGGAGACTGTCACTTCTTTTCCACTTGGAGTAGCACTCCACATGGGAGCTGCCATTGCCACATTATCAGAAGGACTGGCAGAGGTGTCCTGTGTCTTTTAAAACTCTCCTAAAGCCTCGGAGAGAATGGGGGGGGGGAGGAACAGGAGGCTCCCCATCTTGATGAGGTTAAAGTTCAATGAAGTTGAGAAGAGATGTAAACTAAGACTCACTCGTAGCATTCCCAGGTAAGCCGAAAGGGAGACAATAGAAAAAAATCTCACCAGCTAATCAGTGTAATCATGACAAATATATTGACTTCCTATACAGGCCTTGCAATTTTTACTCTACAAAGCACTAGGACCCATTATTTAGTAGGATTCCTAAATATAAGCCAGGTTATATTTCTAGAGATTTCAGGGGATGAATAACAGTGCCCATTTACTGAAATGACCAAGAACACATTCCAGGGGTAATTTATTTGATCTCCATAGTGCTATGGTTAGGAAGTAACGTTTCCTGCCTCTGAGTGAGACACTGAGGTCTCCCTAATCCTAGAGTTTATTTTCTTCACTTTATAAAGATACAGCCTGTGTACAACTTGTTACAAAGTAAGTGAGTGTGCCTGCCGAGGAGTTTACTCTGTTGCTTTTCTCCCTTTTTTTTTTTTTTTTTTCATTTTTTGAAACAGGGTTTCTCTGTGTGCCCTGGCTGTCCTGGAACTCACTTTGTAGACCAGGCTGGCCTCGAACTCAGAAATCCACCTGCCTCTGCCTCCCGAGTAGTGTGCCACCACGCCCAGCTTCTCCCTTAGAGACTAGTTCACTGAGAGGAGGTACAGGTCCACAGAAGAATATGAGTTTCTTGTAAAAGACAAAGGACAGCTCTATGGATAAATGTCTGCCTTTTAACTTGTCTCTGAATCTGCAACAACAGCTTTGACAGGATGCAGGCAGAGCAAGATGGAGAGACAGTGCTAATTCTGAAGCTTCGTCACTACGGGGAACACAACACTTTCAGACTGAAAATAATGAGACTAAATGTCATTTAGCATCATGGCTCATGACATTAAAATAAATGTTCAAGTCGTGAGACGCAAGCACACAGAAAAGAAGGGATGACTGCAGACAGCAGTAGGTGCAAACAAACGAGACAGCTATGAAAGCTGGCTGCCCTGCTCTTCCAAGCGCATCTGACCCCAGTGACAAGGTGTGCTGCTGTGAGCTGGGCGGCTCACACAGACTGTCAGTCACTTGGACAGGCAGCGACAATCAGAGCTGAAGCAGACTGGAGGAGTGGGCACACTAGGATGTATATGTATGTATTCCTTCTCTCCTCTCCCCTCTAAGTACTAAGAGCCCTGGAGTTCTTCCTGCTCCCACCTCCCTTTAGGGAATCTCATTACCTTCCTCTCCTACCCCTCAATTTTCCTGGCTTCCACCTACAGAATAAGTCGGTAGGCTGTGACACTGTAACTGAGATTTCTAAAGTGTCAGTGACAATGTTTCCTGGTGTCCTTCTTCCCCAACCTCTGGCGATATACTTGGATACACACTGCTACCTACTAGAGACACCTATTGGATCACATGATTAAAGAAGATCCAAAAACCACCTGTGAAGTGAAACCTTGGTGTCTTGCAGTCACAGAAACAGATAGGCATACAAAGGGATGGTGCTTAGACAGCACCTGCATCCACACACTACACCAAGCAGGAGTTCCTTGCGCAGCTTTTGGAATCCTCACATGCAGATACCTCCCTTAGCCCAGGAAGCCTACCCACTCTAAGTGAGGACCAAAGCCACCTGCAGCTGGGAGAGGTGTGTGCCAGAGCCCAAAGCAGGGAATCTGGACCTCTGCAAAATGGAGAGAAAAAAAAAAAAAACATTTGGCTAGATGCTATCTTACCCTGATTCTTGAACATGCATTCCCTATACCAGCATCCGGTCTAGTGGATCTCCCCGAACTGGTCCCCACTGTTGGCATTCAGGTGTGCCCTTGAGAAGTGTGAGGACCTGACTTTGTACAGGTTTGTGCTAGGAAACTCCCAACAGACAGTCATGGTCTGGTCTGTGTGGCAAGCAAACTTTCGAGGCTGTGCTGGGTGAACAGAGGATGACTGTAGATAGAAAGTGAGTGGTCCTGGACCCTGCACCCCAGAGAGGGGCCTGAGGGGCGAAGCCTGCTAGTGGAGGTGGAGTGAACATGGAGGAAATTAGTCCTAGGGTTGTGGGCAGCTTCCTCCTGTTGCTCAGTACTGAGAAGAGGCAGAAAAGGATATTCATTTTTCTAAATAAGCATCCTCCTATCCTATTGCTTTCATTCCTATTGATTATGGATGGTAAGCCAGTGGCACCTCTTAAAGGGGAAGGCCAGCAGCTCTGCGAGTCACTTTGGGACCCCTCCTGGGGGTCCCCCTCCACTAGCCATGCCACAGGGATGGGTTAGCACTTCTGCACCCGCTGCTTGCCCAGCAGTCTCGGAACCTCAGACATTAGCCCAGGCAGGAGCCCTGATCTACCCACGAGTCTTTTCTTCCCACTGACTCTGAAGTGTTGTCTCACCACCCCAGGATGGCAGACTAGGCAACACATGGGAAGTTACTTCAGTTCAGTTTCCACTGCAAATTACAAGACGCAGATATCTCAAGCTCTCCTTTCCCCCCACCCCCACCTTGCAGTGCACCCCAAGGCCTCTGCTGGAGACCCTGCCACTTTGCAATCCACGGGCAAAATGTCCCTCCGGTCTCTCCGACGCACCTAAGTGCAGTGGGATGGGAGGACGCCCCAAACCAGTCCCCAGTCTCCGCATGGAAGGGTTCAGGCTGCTGGGGACCGGCCTTCTGCCCCACAGCTCCAAGAAATACTCTCGATTTGCTGCGCTGGGCTGCCCTCCTCTCCAACCCCAGCCCTCCCGGCAGGGTTGCCCCCTTGCTACCTGCAGCAGTCCCGGGCTCGCCCTCGCTCTGCTCTCCAGAATCTGAATCCATAGTGTGGGCTGCCGCCCGCGCATCCACCACCGCCCGCCTGCGGGACGCTCCTGGCTTGGGTGGACGCGGCACACACACGGTATGGGCTGCAAAGAGTCTGGAGCCCGGGTGGTGCAGAGTGGGCAGTCTGTGGCCAGACACTAGGGCCAGGGGGCGGCTCCGACGAGGCCAAGCCTGCTCCAGTGGCCCGCCCGCCGCCCGCCAGTGCCTGCACGCGAGGGTAGAGTCCGGGTGCGGGGGGGGGGGGGGGGGGGGGGGGGGGGGGGGGGGGGGGGGAAGAGGGGGGTACTGGTGGCGGGTAGGGTGTAGGGAGGGAGAGGAGGAGTGTCCAGTGCTCCTGGCTGGGATTAAGTAGCCCAGGTTCCTCTACACCTAAAGCCCTGGTCTGGAAGCCTGGTGAGGTGGTGCTGGTCTTGGAAGTCAGGACTCCCCTGCTTTGGGTGTGGCAAAGTTTGCAAGATTGTTTAAGTGCAAATGCACCTCTCTGCCCACTGAAAAAGGTGTATTGTTAGATCTAGGTTGTGAGGTTGCACGAGTTTTAGTTCAACTTCACCACTTAGATCCTTTGAGGGAAATCTATGTGTCTGTTGTCTCGTGTTGGGAGGGGAGCGAATAGTATTGCAGGGATTTTGTGGGAAGTATAATGCCGGATCCCTTGTGAAGGAACAAGCAGCCAGCCTGTTCCCTGGTGAGGAAATAAACAACTAGTCAGGTAAAGGTAACTCAGGCAGTTGACTCCTGTCGGTGTGGGCGTGGCTTGTGGCAGTGGTTCTAAGAGCTGGGTGAGCTGGCTGCTCACCCAGCCTGATTTGGCCTGGAAGGCTGGACCTGCCCTACCAATCAAGCTGCCAAGCCAAGTTTTGCCTCCAGCTCAAGAGGCATGAATTGATTTTTAAAACGTTTTCTTTTCTGGGGAGATGGCCTAGTGGGTAAGAATGCTTGGTGTTCCAGCGTGGGGGAACTGAATTTAAAAGCCCTGCATGGCCCCTACAGATGCCTGTAAACCCCGTGGAGGGCAGCCACAGGAGGATTTCTGGGACTTGCTGGAAATCAGCCTAGGTCCAGGTTCAATGAGAGGTCCTATGTGAAGAGAGTGAGGAATGTCTGGCCTGGGAGCTGGAGAGGAATTGTTTCTTGCTGATGGGGTTAAAGGCAAAGTACTAAAGGTTCTCAACATCCCCTTTCGCTTTCCTTTTCACATAAGCAATTTATTAACTAATCAAGCAGCCATGGCAGGAAGAAGCACCTAATGGGAAAGTGGTCACTGTTGATTTCTGAGTATCCACGGGCTTTCATTGTACTCCCCTATTACAGGCTTTGACATTCACTTAGCCGCAAGCCTACTTCTCATGACTAAACTTCCCACAGCAATTGCAAACTATTGACCTGAGAGAAAATTAATCAAGAAGAGAACGCCCACTTAAAGGTACTACATTCCCAGTGTATCCTCTGAGCACTCATTTTGTCTGAACTAAGACCCAGAGATGCAGTAGGTTGAACCATTCGAAATTGCATTTTGAAGATTGGAAACTGTTGAAATTTGGCTATTGTAGAGATTCAACCTATTGTTAACCCCATTTCATAAGGCCAGAATCTGGATCTCAGGTCAGTATGTTCACGAGGGAGGACTGACATCAAGGCTGCCCGGAGTGGACAAGTGCTATTTACTGCGGCAGTCCAGTGTTACAGGCGTGCTATGGTGTCTCATATAGATGTAGACCTCACAGAACACTGTTAAAACTCTACTTTATGTTCTAGGAGAAAGTTTCCTGGAAGACTAAACTCAAACTCATTGGCTTTGGTGATAAAAGTTTTATCTGAAGAAATGCAAAAGAAAAAAAAAGAAAAAGAAAAAAAAAAGAAAAGCCCCTATATAAAAATGTGTATTTGGGGGGAAATGGCTCAACCTCTCTGTCCCCTCCTGCGTTAGCATCTCCTTCACGGTCCCCTGTGAAAGAGTAAAAGTAGCGAGTGTGGGAGCAACTGCCCAATGATAGTACGATAGCACGTTGCCAATGTTTGATAAGGGGGAACAAATAAGTCCTTTGGTCTAATGGATCTCATTTAGAGACAAATAGATAAAAATAAAACCCTAATTTTTAAAAATAAAAGGCAAAAGAGGATGCAAACTTGGATGCAAGTTATGCTCAGGAAAGAAACAACTGGGTCATTTGAAATGTTTGCCGAGTTAAAGCTAATAACTCATGCCCACAATTCCAGCTCTGGGAGGCTGAGTCAGGACCGACAGCCACAAGTTCAAGGTCAGCCTGGGCTGTATAGTGAGTTCCAGGTCAGACTCTTCTGCAGGGCGAGACCCTGCTTCAAAATAAATAAATAAATAAATAAATAAGAAAAGAATTATAAAAGTTTGCTGTAGCCACATCACAGAGGAAAATGACAACGATGATGTCACATGACAGAATATATTGGGCTTACAGGCATTCAGGATGGGGTCCATGTGGCTTGGTGATAGACTGTGTTCCCAGCATGTTTAAGATGCTGAGTCAGTCCCTAGCACCACAGATCTCTCTCTCTCTCTCTCTCTCTCTCTCTCTCTCACACACACACACACACACACACACACACCCCTAGCATCTCTAAATACCTACTCTAAATTTAACAACAGGAATGTAAATTTTTTTTGTGTGCCTCAGACTTTGTTTTCTTGTACTTGGAAGGTGTGTTTTTGTTTTTATTTGCCTGTATAAGTTTCATGGACTGGTGTTTGTGAGCGTTATGCAGATATATTCAATGTCTAACAGCAAAATAATTAAACAGGAACCTTCTTGTGCTAAGTTCAACAGAAAAGTCCTGCAAACATGTATTCCCAACACATATATGTCCATCCATCCCAGAACTCTTCTGAATACCAGTTTATTTGAGCTCAGAGGTAACTGTTCATGGGTGTAGAGAAGGAAGAACTGATCACAGTGTCCTGAGAAGTCCACGAGATAAGTCTTTACGTAGCAGTCCCTATTCGGTTAGCTGTCCCTAGTCTCATACTTCTGCATAATGAGACAGATGTAGAATGAAATAGCATATGAGCAGTTAAACAATGGAAGAGAAAGGTCCAAACTAAATAACATCTCCATTCTAGTTTCCTATGGAATGATGCAGTCTGTTGTCACGGGACAAGACAAAGGGAACTGATTGCAGGCATAGGAGTTTAAAGAGAAATGTTAACAGAATGCACATTATCTGTGTCTCCAGATGGGAACCCTAGTGTTAGAGAAGGAAGCCCTTAAACAATATCTCATGACCATCGCTCCATGAAGACAGTGAAATTCAAGGTGGATACCCTCTTTACAAATACACCCAGGCACTTTTTTAAAGAAATGTTTGGGAACTGAGAGGGGAACCAGGTTTCAGCAGAGATCTTTGTGTATTTTTAGAAGAATAACATCACTCTGTAGACTTGAGTCTTAAGTCAGAGAATCACAAACCACCTTCTCACTGTTTCCACGACATCGCTGGAGCCTGGCAGCTCTTACTACATGGGAATGTCTAACTTCCATTGGCCATTTTTTTTTTAACTTCAGCAAACCAAATTCCTCAGTTTTTATAGAAGTTGCCTATCTGGTGGGGAAAGTATATCTCTCTGTAAGGTGTCAAGAAACAGAAAATAAAATAGATTCATTTCTGCTAAGGAAATAATCCTCCTTTAGTCTGAGCCAGGGCTATGACTCATTTGCCCGTCTCCTCTTGTGGGATGGAAAGGGAGTGTCTGCAAACCTCTTGACAGCAGAAGGGAGGGAGGCTTTGAGGAAGGTGGTTTATAAAGCTCTGACTCCAGATTCAAGTGTGCTTTTCTCTGGGCTGAGGTGGCCTTGACCCAGAAGATGAGGGCTTGCTGAAGACAGCCGCATTACTAATAACGTATCTCAAGGTAGACATAAAGTCAGCTTCTGCTGGAACCATCACAGCACCATAGGAGCTGTGGCTTAAATGTAGTTCACTGGACAAATGTAGTACCAGAACAAGGGGCTGGAACACAGCCTTGAAAGAAGAGAGGAGGGGCTTTTCACATTTCTTTCTTTCTAGCAAAAATAAGATTTTTATGATTCCCACATCTTTCAAATGTAAAGCACTCTGACCATAGAAAATGGGAAAATATAAGTACAAAGAAGGAAGATTTTTAAAGAAATCCATGAATAATTCTACTAGTTGTAGTCACTGCTGGTGCACTATGATGCTGATCTTAGCTGTCACCTTAACACACATGAGATAAAGGAGCTCCCTTGAGGATTTGCCTCCATCAGATCAGCCCATGGACACGTCTGTGGAGAATGTTCTTGACTGCTAAGTTGCTGGCTCTGGGTTGTACCATCCAGGGAGATGGGGACAAGGGTGAGAGGGGGGTAATGGGGTAATGGGGTAAGGGCTGTATATGACTGGTAGCTGGACTTGAGCCTGGGAGAAATCAGGTTAGCAGAGTCATCCATGGTTTCTGCTTCAGGTCTCTGCCCTGCTGAAGTTCCTGCCATGACTACAAGATGAGGTAAATCCTTTCCTCCCACGCTGCTTTTAGTTGTGGTGTTTCTCACGGTAACCAAAAGCAAACTAGGATGTGTGTCTTTTGAAACTTTCCCTTTGTTGGCTGTACAGGATTCTGCTTTTGTAGATTCTTATTTTTGTTTGCTTTGTTTTGTTTTAGCTGCCTGAAAACTTGGTGTGAGTGGGGGCAGGGGAGTGAGTACCAAGGGAATTCTTCCCAGCCCTCTATCCCTGAATCTCAGCTTTCTGATGGCAGCTGTGTCTTGTCTGTAACCCCCGTCTTCTATCCAGTGACTTCAGCATCTAGGATGCTATCAGAGCATCTCTTGTTTTATGTCCTTCCAGCTCAGAGTGGCAACGGCTGCCTGCTGCAACTAGCGGTCAGATTGACTCACTAGCTCTGTTCGACATCTCCGCTCTTCCATTACCTGTGTAGCTAACCCCATAAATTCCTTTACCTTCTTCGAAAGTAGATAAGATGATGTCCTAATTTGACTTCATTAGGACCTAGACATAAGCATAATGTTTGCTGGAGGGTCATAGGCAGAGATACCGTGGGAGGCTGGAGTTCCAGATCTTTAGGATTCCTTTGGAATTACTTTAGGATTCATATTTCACATTAGTACAGAAGTGGAAATTTTTTCTTATAGCCAAGAATATCACATTTGTTTTCATTAGGACATATTATCTGGGGCTGGAAACATGTATTGCTCTTACAATTCAGAGGATCTGATTTTGGCCCTCTGCATTCATCACAGTTGAGGCAGAGGAGAAATGGCATGTCCAAGTGCTTGGAGTGGCAGGTGAGACTGGAACTCAGAATTCCTGAGGTTTTCTAGACCAGAACTCTTCTTCTGGAATTGGCATTGGCTCCCTGGATCCGCCTCTAGCTCCCATTCTCCATGGTTTATGTTAATCATCCCTCTGATCTATGGGAAGGAAAACTGAATGCCCCAAATTTCCCTTTTAATTTTATTATAATTATATGACAAATAATGCTTACTTGCTAATTATTATACAGAACAAATGTTGCTTGCCAAGTGTTGAGAGGAACCTTTTATTCTTCTCTTCAAAAAAATTTATCCTTAGGAAAGCTAAATACGTGTTCCAGCCTGGAAGGCTTCATTTATGTAAGTCTCTGATTTCATAATGTCCATGCTGAGTCTAGGGGTGGAGAAAGGGAAAGAGGGTGCTCGAGGCCACTCAGTCCTACTGTGTCACTTTAGATAAGAAGAAGCGTGTCTAAAATTATAGAGTGCCTTACCCAGAGTTAGGGACAGGTAGCACTAGAACCCAGGTCAGTGACCTCGTTTAAGGCACACCTAGCATTCTTCTCTGTGGCCCTTCTACTTGCTTGCATTACTTTTTACTTTCAGCTGATGTCACAAGCTCTTTCTCTAATACTGATCTTTACCCTCCTTTCACCTCAGCTGCTAGCCTGTTTCCAAAAGCAGGAGTTAACCAAAACCTCCTTTCAGTTTCCTTGTCTCTTCTTCCCCTCACTCTCCTCTCTTTCCCAGGTTTTTAAACTATGATTCTTGTCTTCAGTCTGGTCAATACTTTCTTTTCCAAGTCTTCCTTTGGCATTGCCCTTACATTGTCCTTCCCTTGTGATCCAAAGCCAATGTGTCTGGTTGAAGCCATGAATACTTCTACTGGAGGAATCTACTAAGCCCTTGGTCTGATGTCTGGTTGCCATAAACCTTTGATCATTCTGAGAAAGGGCACATGTTAACATCATAACCTTTTAGTAGGAACCTTGAGAATATCCCTACCATTGCCTGGCTTCTTGGGTACTGATATGAATATCTTCACACCTCAAATACTACAACTAATGTGGGAAATCCTTCTTTAGCCAAGAATATGACATTTATTTTCATTACAACATATTATATAGGGCTAGAGATATGAGAAGTTAGGAGTTAAGTGCATGTACTGTGGAGCCTCTGAATTTGGTTCCCAGCATTCATTATTTGGTGACTCACAACCTCCTGTAACTCCAGCTCCAAGGGAACTGATGCCTTCCTCTGGCCTGCACAGTCACCTACAGTCTCTCTCTCTCTCTCTCTCTCTCTCTCTCTCTCTCTCTCTCTCTCTCTCCCTCTCTCTCTCACACACACATGGAGAGAGAGAGGGGGAGAGAGAGAGAGAGAGAGAGAGAGAGAGAGAGAGAGAGAGAGAGAGAGAGAGAGAGAGAGATTTCACAATATGTATCAACCATACAGGTTTTCAGTGCTTCAGCAATTTGCTCCTTTGGCTGTAAATCCTAGCTGGGTTTTAGATATTTACCAAATTTGTGTTATGTAGACATTTACGAGTGGTTGAATTTATTAAAGCTCTTTTAGAATTGCATTGTATAATATAACATCTGAGTCACAGTGACCGTGTTCAAGTGCACTAGCCCTCCCCCAGAGCAAAGCGTATTGACACCACAGTTCCAGTTGGCTTGTGTTCTTCTTGCCTTCCAAATTGTGTTCATTTCCTCAATGTGGATTTTGTCTCAGGCACATAATTGTTGAGAAGTCAGGAGCTCAGTTCATCTTCCACATTCCTGTAATTCATACTTTAATTCCTCTTGATAAATTTGATTAAATATAGTGATCAAATAGTAAGGTTCCATTCAGAAAATAAGTGTCCAGGACACCTACTTTCTCCCTTCATGCTGTGGTGTTTCAGCAAGAGTTACCAAGAAGGGGGATTATTGGCAGAAAAAGGAGACCTTTGGAAAGCCAAGAGCACAATCTGTTGTCTTCTTCTCCCCTTGTGTGAAGGGTAGGGTCAGTGTGACGCAAGCTCTCAGCTTCTGTTCTGAGCAATCTGCCTTTCTAAAGTTCTCATTGTAACCAAAGGCTCCGAGTTCCTAGATCGTGGCCATAAGCTTTGCTTTCTTACTTTTGTTTTATTCCTATATTAGCACCCAATGTCCTATCACATTTTAACTGTAAGTCTTCCATGGGTCTCTAAATTTTCCTTTTTCTTTCCTCTATCTCACACCTTATAGATCTTGACCCTGACTTTTAAAAGATGGGTTCTTGCATGTTACCCTAACTGGATTCAAGTGATTCTTCCATCTTGGCCTCTTGAATGATGGGGACCACGGACACAAACATTGCCAAGTTGTGACATCCCTTTCTTCACCGACATCACTTTCACCAGCCTCATTCTAGCCTACAAACATCCAACTAAAGCCTAGGTTTCTTCCAATTTTTCATGAAATGGATGTAATTCAAGAGCTGCCTTTCTGTCCTAGACCTCTTCAGATGTTGGTTTTGAGGATTGCATTCTCTACATGATCCTGAGTCTGTTCTGATCAAGTGCCCTTCCATTAGATGAGAAGGGAGGAGATAATCTCATTTGTTACCCAGAATGCTTTGTGCCCTGGGCCCTTATATATTCTCTGATCTGAAGTTCCCAGTCTGGCTCTACAAGCAGAGAGCCATGTGCCAGCATATGACTATGAGTTATGTTTGACTCAGTTTCACCACTTTCACTTATGTGTCTCTTTTGTAAACTTAGACCTACATATACCAGAATAATTTGGAGTTCTGGCCATTTTCAATGACCTGAAATAACAGAAAGGAGTCAGTGTAAACTTCTAGATAACTTGCCTAACATAAGCTACCATTTTGTGCCCTTTCACCTTATTTAAAAAGTTATTTTAGTTGGCTTTTTTGGAAGGACTCCCAATATTTTTGGACTATTAGTTTCCTTGCAAAATGTATTACAACTATAACCAAGAACCAGAGGGAAATCATGAAGTAAAGGTCCTAAGCTACTTGAAAATGTCATTGGTAAGTCTCTTAAACTGACACTTATTGTTTAGTTTTCTTTTCTTACTCCTAAACTCTGTTAGGCATGAGAACAAGAGGGAGCCATAGGGTACCAGAGCTGGGTATAATAATCCTTTCCCATGCCCACATGGCCTATCACTCATCTTCCTATAACCTTGATGACTTTCTTCTTACTGAAGGGAACTTCAGGCCTCTGGAAGTAGAAGTGAAAGAACCCTTGAAGAACAGTGGGAAGGATGGGGTATAAGCCTGAGTCCTTCTTCAGTGAGGTCCAGCTCTACACAGTCTTACAGAGGTCCAGGGCAACAAGCTCCAGATACCATCAAAGAACAGGGCCTTCAATTAGTACATCAGAGGTTACTGATATCCCCTTTCCTGACCCATGGCAGCCTTTACTTGAATATACTGGGATATGCTGAAACATACTGGGATGTACAGGGATGTACTGAGGCATACTGGGATGTACTACCATGTACTGGGACATACCAGGGCATACTGGGACATAGTGGGACATACTGGGGCATACTGGGATGTACTGTGACATACTGGGGCATACTGAGATATACTGGAACATACTGGGACATACAGGGCATACGGGGATGTACTAGTGCATACTGGGGCATACTGGCATGTACTGGGACATACTAGGGCATACTGGAATGTACTGACATATACTGGAGCATACTGGGGCATACTGGGATATACTAGGGTATACTGAGATTAACTCTCAAGAAAACATCTTATCAGGTCTTTTTTTCACGGCCTGTTTATGACAGAGCCTATCCTAACACAAGTTACAAGAATAAAACCAGGAATGAGAGAAAGGAAAAAGAGAACTCTTAACAAATAGAGGTAGTAACAGAAGTGTATTAATACTCTGAGTTCATTACCAGGGCCCACTGCGTCACAAGTGCATGAGACATACTGAACTGAAGTAGCAACCAAGGTAAAAATATATTCCAGAGGAGAGGACTGGAAGAGAGTTTCACATTTTGAAAAGCTTTCTACATGCAAGGGTGAAAATAAACTGTGGAACTTCAAGTATCTTAAGAATTTATTGACTATCTAGAAGCTTAAGTTTCCTGAAAGACCCATCCCCTGATAACAGGATTTACTGAATTTTCAGTTGAATTGAGGTCATCTTAAAGATTTAAACCTCTTGGATCCAAAAGTTTGGATTTTTATGACTCATGTTCTTCATATTAGTCTTTGCTGTATCCCTTCTTTGCCTGCACAATAGAATTCTCTTTTTAAAGTCTGCCTTCCCACGGAAGCCCCCTTTGCCCCTTGACCATTTCAGCGGCCCTTCTTAGGCACCATTATCTCATTACTGGGCTGTGAAGATCTGTTCTGCATGCACAATCCCAGGGGCCAGGACACCAAAATCTGTACTGCTGTTTTGTTTTCAATCCAAATTGATTATTTTTTTCAATTTTTATCCAGATGTTTAATATCATGTAAACACAGCTTGAAAGTGTTCCTGAAGTGCTTGCAGATGTATGTCAGCAAAACACTTTCCAAATTACATATAATGATGCTCGCAGTCTATTTATATCTACTCCATAATCTCTGCCTAGAATTTTAGCTGTGAGATTAAGATGGAAAGAAAGTGAAAAATTCACATGTATGGGTGATTTGTCTATTTGATTAAAGACTCCAGATATTTTGGAAACATTCGGGGATTGACACCATTTCCCATTGAATGCTGACATCTTTACAGCCATAGTGTTATGGTTAATTGTTTGTATATTCCCCTCAGAATGTATATGTGAAGTTCTAGCTCCTGTGTGATAGTATTTTGGTATTGTTTTCATTTGTTTATTTTGGAGACAGTGTTCGTGAAGGAATGTCTTTCTATATGGCCCAGGTTGGTCTAAACTCCCAGGCTCAAGTGACTCTCCTACCTTGACTTCCCAAGTAGATGATTCCCACCATGATACCTGGTGAGTGTGAGCCTCTTGTGACTGGATTAATGCACTTACAAATGAGGCAGACAGTATCTGCCTCCCCATTCTTACAGAAGGAGTACTGGAAAAGTAAACTGACTTCTAGCTCTCTAATTTTGAAATCTGGCCTCCAGAAAATAAGTTTCTGGTGTTTATGACACTTAGTCTGTGATATTTTGATATGGCCTTTTTGGAGTGACCCCAATATTGTTAGACTATTAGTTTCCTTGCAAAAAAATTTAAAAACTATAGCTAAGAACCAGCCTTTTCCCCTAGACTATTTCTATGCTTCTCTGCTACCCACTGAACTTTAGAAAATAGTATCTATCCTTCTGCTACATTCAAGAAACACATCTTACCCCCAAGGATAACCATCACCTAAAGATAAAAGGATGGAAAAAGATATCCCAAGTAAATGGACCCAAGAAATGAGCAGATGAAGCCATTTTAATACCTGACAAAATAGACTTCAAACCAAAACTAATCAGAAGAGATAGGAAAGGACACTACATATTTACCAAAGGGCAGAAAATCCACCAAGATTATACTGTAGTTCTTAACATCAGTGCATCAAATACAAAGGCACCCAAGTTCGTAAAATAGACACTACTTGAGCTAAAATCACATATTGACCCTTATAGTGTTTGTGGGTGGCTTCAATATCCCACAGGCCATCCATAAGAGAAAAAAAAAAAAGAACAGAAACACTAGAGTCAAATAATATCATAAATCAAATAACAAATGTCTACTAAATATTTCACCCAAATACAAAAGAATATAGATTTTTATTTCAGCAGCTAATGGAGCTTTCTCCAAAATTGACCATATATTTAGGTACAGACCAAGACTCAACATACGTAAGAAAGCTGAAATAGCACCCTCTATGACCACTATGAATTAAAACTGGCTATCATCAAACAACGGAAAGCTTATAAGCTCATGGAAACTAAACAACTCACTACTAAATGAAAAACGGGTTAAGGCAGAAATTAAAGACTTTGTGGAATTGAATGAAAATAAGTCCACACCATACCTATATAATAAAACTTTAAGATATTGAAGAAAGAAATTAAAGAATATATCAGGAGATGGAAAGATCTCCTGTGCTCATGGATTGATTGGCAAGATTAATTTAGTGAAATTTGCTATGCTAGCAAAACCAAACCTACAAATACAATCAATGCAATCCCCATCAAAATTCCAACACAACTCTTCACAGATGTTGAGAAGACACTTTTAAGCTTCATATAGAAACAGAAAAATACAGGATAGCTAAAACAATCTTGAACAATAAAAGAACTGCTGGAGGTAACACCATTCCAGATTTCAAGTTGTACTAGAGAGCTATAGCAATAAAAATAGCATGGTACTGGCATAAAAACAGACATGCTGATCAATGAAATCAAATTGAAGACCTAGACATAAGTCCACACACAAATGGATACCACCCCCCTTTTTTTTCAAAGAAACCAGAAATACACATGACTGAAAAGGTGACACCTTCAATATATAGTGCTGGTGAAACTGGATGGCATGTTGAAGAATCCAACCATACTTATCACCCTATACTAAACTCAACTTCAAATGGATAAAAGACCTCAGCAGAAGACCAGATACCCTGAATCTGACAGGAGAGAGAGTTGGGAATAGCCCTGAATTTATTTACATAGGAAAGGACTTTCTGAACAAGAAATTTACAACACAGACACTAAGGACAACAATTAATAAATGGGACCTCATGAAGCCAAAAAAGCCTCTGTATTACAAAGATCACCATCACGTGGGCAAAATAGCAAGCTACAGACCAAAAATGGTCTTTGTCACTTTTACATCAGATAGAGTTTTGAAATCCAAAATACATAAATAACCTAAAAAACAGAACATCAAGAAATCAAATAATCCAATTGAAAAATGAGATGCAGAACTAAACAGATTTCCCAAAATACATAATACAAATGGCTGAGAAACACTTTAAGAAATGTTTGACATTTTTAGCCATCAAGGAAATATAGAGTAGAACAATTTAAAATTTCATTTTACACCAGTCAGACTGGTGATCAATAAAACAATTGACAGCACATACTGGTAAGGATGTGGGGAAACTTCCTCATTTCCTGTGGGAGTTCAAAATTGCAAAGTCAGTATGGAAACCATTGTGTCAGTTCCTCAGGAAGCTAGGAATAGATCTACCTTGAGATCAAGCTATACCACTCTTGGGCACAAACCCAAAGGACTCTGTACTCTACTATAGAGACGCTTGCTCATCTATGTTTATTACTGCTCTATTCATAATAGCCAGAAACTGGAAACAGCCTAGCTGTCTATCAGCATATAAATGGATAATGAAAATGTAGTACATTTACACAGTGGAATATTATTCAGCTGTTAAGAAGATGGAAACTATGAAATTCACAGGAAAGTGAATGGAGTTAGAAAAAAAATCAGGCTGAATGAGATAATCCAGACCTCAAGAGACAAATATTGCATGTTTTTTTCCATAGGCATATATTAGTTTTTAAGCCTTCAATCCATATAACAATAAAAGTAAGGTACCTAGCCAGGGACGAACGGGTAGGAGAGGATCCTCCAAGGAAGGGGAAACAATATATTTTTATGAAGAGGCGAGGGAGGAAACTAGAGAGAAGAACTAAATGGGGAGGGAGATAGAGGAAGAGAATGTGAGGATGGATATCTAACATTGAGAGCTATTCAGGGGACATATGAAAACCTGCTACTGTAGAAGACTCCTCAAATATATTCATATAGGAAGAATCTAAATGGAATTACAAGATTATGGGGCAACAACGCTCTGTCTAGACATCTTACCTCACCAACCTAAACCTCAAGTTACAGGAAGGGATTGCATCTTGTTGATCCCAAGGCAGTTCCACAGCAACCCTCAAACATCTCAGGCTACTGCCAAAACTGTTGGTTATTCTCCACAAACTGGTAGTTAAGTTCCTTAAGACAGCACTTAATATCTCATTGAACATGGAGAAGTTGAGCTCATGTCTAACTACAGCCTTTGTCCCTACTGACCTACAACTGCGACCTGCCTGAGAACTAGGCTAATGCAACAGTGGCACCAACGTACCCAAGAGCAACAAGTCACTCTCTTATTAGACGTTAAGGTCCACTCCATGAGATGGAACCCATGCCTGACACTGCTAGGTTGGCCAAGCCATGGGCCTCACAGAAAACTCAATTCTATTGTTTTACTAAAGGAACACAGCAATAAAATGATTCCTAATGACATAATGCTATGCCCATAGGTCAGTGCCACACTCAGCCACCATCAAAGTTTTTCCTGCAATAGATTAGAATTCAAGCAGAGACCCACAATGTGCTGGGAGTGAGAGACTTTGGAGCCGTCTGTCCTAAATGGGATGTATTTATTCTCCCATCTTCAGGGCTCAGGGCTCCATGTGGAAGAGGAAGTGGGAAGACTTTAGACCCAGAGGTGATGAATGACTCTAAGGAAACTGTCTTTCAGACACAGCAGAACCAATGCACATGTGAACTCAGAGAGACTGTGGCAGCAGGCGCAAAGCCCAAAGTGTCTCAGCACTGGGAAGAGGAAGCCCACCCCTAACCAAGAAGATCTTTGCAGATGATACTTGTTGGCAAAGAAAAATTAATTTTCTCCAATGGAGTCTTAGCAGGTATAGTAACCACACTTCAGAGCAGGCTTCATGCCCAGAAGTCAACACAAAGTCAATACAAAGTGAATTGAATGGTATTTTGGGACTCCCGAGAGGGTGGCATCTCTACAGCATGTGATGTTGACATATGGGCATCCTACACCAGAAGGGGTGGGAAGATGTCAGACCAGATGTTCTCTAGGTTTCTTTTCCTCCCCCCAAAACTCTTCTAATGTCTTTTCCAAAAATTTATTTTGTTGCTTTGCTGTAAAATAGGTGTTAGGATGTTAAAAATTCAAATATGGGAGGAATGTCAGGGAAATTATGTTACTAGGAAACCAGAAAGCCTTGGCATTCATTCAAAAGGAGTTTTTTTAGCTACCATATAGTGTTCCTGAAATCCTGTCAAACCAAGCTCGTTATCTGTGGCTGGTCTTTGTGAGCCGATTCCCCTCCCCAAATGGCCAAGGCTCAACATTCCTGAACACCGAAGCCACCGCTGAGCATTTTTTGTCCTGTTTTGGGGGGCTACTAACGTATAAAGCAAAATAATAAAAAGTATAAATAAAAGAATAAAAAAAGTTTAAAAGGTATAAAAAGAGTAAGCATGCTTATTATTCTAAATAAGAGCATGATTTTTTTTTTCTATTTGAAGCTCTGTTGCTCTATCATCATTATTAAAACCCCTTAGCTGGGCTGAAAAATGGTTGTTTAGTCCTTGGCATGCAACTTGACCTGAATGTGTTCTGTACTGAACAGATAGGCTAAATACTATAACCAATAACTTTGAGTCTTACAGACTGAACACAACAATTTATTCTCATGTGCCTGGTGGTCCAGGTGTTTCTACTGGAGCCTCTATGCTGAATAACTGTTCTGCACACAGACTTGGGGACCTGGACTCAGGTAGGTAGCTCTGCCATGTTGGCATCTTTCTTAAGGTGCAAATGCTCTGAAGGTTAAATGAAATTGAGAACTAATCTACTTTTACATGGCTTGGACATTCAAGTGGTGGTCACCTGTCTTGAGTATCTGCAGTAAAGAAACCCACTGAACGTTGTTTAACACAGCGTGTTTGATAAATCAAGTTCCAATTTTGATTTTTTCCCCCTATTAGCTATTAAAATCCAATGGAGGAAGCGTCTCATGGGAAATGTGGGTGTTGGTTTGAGGCAGAAAAGTGACACAGTCAAACTACATTTCAGGAAGAGAAAACTCTGATTTCTGAGAAAACTCAGTCTAAGGGCTGCTTTGGAAAGCTGAGCAATCAGACCAAGAAGGAAGATCTTGCTGACCCTCTAAGCAAGTGAAGACTTGAACTGGGCAATGACCATTCAGCAAACATTTGGGGTTTTTTTCTTTATTAATTATGTCTCCATGTAGTAGGACTAAACAATGTTGAACTTAAGGGGGATGGGATCAATAGACGAACATGTTGCTGACATGTGCAAGGTCATGGGCTTGATAACCTAGGATTGCAAAACACAAAACAGAGAATAGAGGAATTCAGAGTCAGGATTACAAATGTCCAGGGAAGTGAAAGTGTGACAGGAGAGCTTGGTGGAGATGCTGAAAGAGGAAGCCTAGAGGTTTGGAGGAAGCTGTGGAATCTGATAGGTGAGACCATCCAGAGACAGACTTGAAAAAGGAGAACAGGAAAAGGAGCATAGAGTGGATTCCAGGGCATAGTCTACCTCGGAGGCTTGGAAAAGAAGAGGAAGGGAGTCCAGATCTGTGCCTGACCCAGTAGCTAGGGGACAGGGTATGACAAGAGGGGCACAGCAGATGACAGGCATTGCACGAGCCTTTAAGGGGTCAAAAGAGAAAGCTATGGTTGGACATACTCTAACAGGAGTTCTCAGCCTGTGGGTCCTGATCGCTTTTTGAGGGTTCAAACAACTCTTTCACAGGGGTTGCCCAAGACCATCAGAAAGTACAGATATTTGCATTATAAGTCATAACAGTAGCAAGATTACAGTCATGAGGTAACAATGAAAACAATTTTATAGTTGGGGGGGTCACATGAGGAATTAAACGGTCACAGCACTAGGAGGATTAAGAAGCTGGGAGGAGGCACATCTCAAAGTTTAATGGGCCTGTGGAGGCGGCAAGATAGACACTGCTCTGGAAGGTTTAGTTGGAAGGACTGGGAAGGACTTAAAAGGAAAGAGTTTTGACCACTTGGCAGGAGAGGTCAGGGATATGATGGGAGGGAAACAGCATATCTGGGGAAGGAGGCCTGGGAATGGAAGAAGGAGGCCCTGTCCATTGAGGGAAGCCCAGCAGACAGGGTAGGAAGCAGTGCACAGCACTGGAAGTGCCAGGCAGGGAAAAGGCAGGGCTTCTCTTCTCTTCTCTTCTCTTCTCTTCTCTTCTCTTCTCTTCTCTTCTCTTCTCTTCTTTTCTGAGCTCAGGTAGTGAAGAAAATGTAGAGGGCAAAAGAAGGAATGTATGTGAAGAGAAGCTCTTTAGGGGATGCCATGAAGCTGCCAAAACTTATCTTGTGCATGTATGTACGGATGAGTGTGTGTGTGTGTGTGTGTGTGTGTGTGTGTGTGTGTGTGTGTGTGCGTGCACGCGTGTGTGCACACGCACATCTGTACATTGTGCTAACATAAGGAGAGTCATGGTACCATTTTGTGACAGACTCCAGAAATTAAAGGTTTAAAAGGACCATAAAAATCCAAAAGTCAAAACACTGTATTTTGCACCATAGAATAAAAAAATTCAGAGGTTAGGTCACCTGCCTCTGCTGCAGTCAGTCAGTAGGTAGCAGAGCCAGGGAAACCTACGCTCCCTTAAAGCATTGGCAGCAGCTTTTCCCTCTGGTAAATTGGAGTGTTTTTCGTTCCTATTATCTTAGTATGAAAAGAAGAGTAGCAGTTTGCCACATAGATTAGGGCAAGTATTATCATAAGAGATTTAAACCATGCTTAGGACCCTTTTCTTCACACCAATCAGAGGAATTATCAGAAGAAAATTATTGGAAAGAACAAGCAATGTATTATAGCTTCCAAGCCCATAAGCACAGATGTCCATGGGCAAATAAAATTGAAAAGAATTTAAACTTGTTTTGTTTTCTAGTTCCTGGGAATTAAAAATTCTTGCTACACATGAGTGCTGTGGTCCGGTCTCCTCCCCCTTATTACTAAACAAAAGCAGAGCATAACAAAAATAGAAACCAATGCAGGAGTCTGCTCCCACTTCTTCCTTTGTATGACAATGCTTTACTTATTTATTTATTTTTTTGTCAAATCACATCTTGGAGTATTCATCATGACAGTGTCTTCTTAGAGGCCTCAAAGAAACTGAAGTATGTGAAGAGTGGTCTAGTTAAGAGAAGGACCATGTGAGAGCTACATCTCTTTTGATCCCTTAAGCCCCAGTTTGGTGATGGAGGAGTCATTAAGCCCAATAAAGAATGAACAAGATGGAAGGAGTTACAGAGACAAAGTTTGGAGCTAAGACGAAAGGATGGACCATCCAGAGACTACCCCAACTGGGGATCCATCCCATAATCAGCCACCAAACCCAGACACTATTGCATATGCCAGCAAGATTTTGATGAAAGGACCCTGATATAGCTGTCTCAAGTGAGGCTATGCCAGTGCCTGGCAAATACAGAAGCGGATGCTCACAGTCATCTATAGGATAGAACACAGGGCCCCCAATGGAGGAGCTAGAGAAAGTACCCAAGGAGCTGAAGGGGTCTGCAACCCTATAGGTGGAACCACAATATGAACTAACCAGTACCCCCAGAGCTCATGTCTCTAGCTGCCTATATAGAAGAAGATGGCCTAGTCGGCCATCATTGGGAAGAGAGGCCCCTTGGTCTTACAAACTTTATATGCCCCAGGGGAATGCCAGGGACAAGAAGTGAGAGTGGGTGGGTAGGGGAACAGGGCGGGGGGAGGGTATAGGGAACTTTCGGGATAGTATTTGAAATGTAAATAAAGAAAATATCTAATAAAAATGAACAAGATTGGAAGTGTCTTCAGGTGGTTAAGGCTATGGGTGGGAAGCAAAACTTTCTGGGTTCAAGTCCCACCCCTTCCATCCACTATAATAGCAGTTTTACTTTTTGGAAAGAACTTTAAACGAAATAGCTGCAGTTCTGGCACTGTTGTCAGAGGTTATTCTGAAGTTAACTGTGGAAGGGTAATAAATCCAAGTGTGTGGCTTTATCAGGGTAGCTGGGCTATAATGTCAAGTGACAAAGACTCCTTCACTAAACTTCTCCAGAGCTCTGAGCCCTCTTTCAACTGTGTGGACCTTGAGCTTCCACGTCTGTGTCTATCCTTGCCAACTCTAGAACCAATCTTAGTCAATATAGCAAGATTGCTTTATCCTTGGTAACTAATCCCTCAGTCCCACCTTCAGCAAAAATCCTTTTGAGTTGGTTTAGCAAGAATCTACCTACCACTGATTTTTCCTCTTAATAATTTTCCATATCCACCAATCCCCACCTAAGCTCCTTGGTTACAAATTACCACTAGTCCCTCTGTTTAGAGTTGAGCCCTCCCTGTATCTCCTATCACATCCCTGAATAAATAAATCCTTCCTTACCATTTCAACAAACATGGGTGTAATATTTTCTTCAACAAGAATAGAGAGGAATAAAGACTTTGATAGAAATATCCTCTCAGTAGGATAAGAATAAAGCAGAAACCTGGTGCGAGAATTGGGACTGGCTACATGCTAGTCCTCACAGGGTATCTGTAGCCTGGCTGGGCCCTGTGCAATCAGCCTTTCACTCTAGCTCTGCTGCCTTTAAACAAAATCTCAAATATTCACCCCAGATGCTCTGGTGAAAGCCTGATAGCTCAGAGAGGCAGAGAAAGATCCAGCTGTTCTTCCTCTCCCCCTCAAAAGCAGGCTCTCCTTTTCTACACTGTCTCAAAATCCCCTCCAACAGAATGTCCCTCCCTTACTTCTTTGCACCTATCTGCCCTCCTGACTCCCTTTTACTCTCTATGGTTGTCTCCTATGTTCATTTCCTGTGCTCCTGACTCCCTTTACTCTCTATGGTTGTCTCCTATGTTCATTTCCTGTGGACTGCTTGCTTGTTCCACCTCTTGACATGTGGTTGACTGTATGCAATCCTATTTATAAGAAACAGAAAGCTCTTGGATAAAAGGTATGTGCTAGGGATGAGCCACACCACAACGAGAAACAGGGTTTTCCAGTAAATAATGCAATCTTGGGGCTCACGGTGTGATAAAATATCCTGCATCATACATAGCTCTGCAGGTTCTGAACTTTGATGCACCAGAGCCTCCCGGAGACAAGCAAGCACAAGAAAGTGAAGTCCAGATCTCACAGACTTCTGTTTCATATTACCTCAAGTTCTTGTTGTTTTTAGTAGCTTTAGAACCTTGGTCCTATAAATTTTACTTGGTATTTATATGGAAATTAAGTATAACAAAGGTTTCCTTTAGATGTTTAGATCTAATATGTCCTGAAAAGCTTAGAATGGTTAAGACGCCAATAAATAGACACTATTATTCATTGGGTTTTGCAGATTGGATATAACCAAACACACAGAGCCCTGTCTATAAAATAGAGCATGAGAAAGGACCCAAGTTGCCGAAGGGGTCTACAGCCCCATAGGAGGAATAACAATATCAACCAACCAGTACCCCAGAGCTCCCAGGGACTAAATCACCAACCAAAGAGTACATATGGAGGGACCCATATGCAGGGTCCATATGCTACATATGCAGCTGGACCCATATGCAGGGTCCAGCTGCATATGTAGCAGAGGATGGCCTTGTTAGTTATCAATGGGAGGAGAGGCCCTTGGTCCTATGAAGGCTCTATGCCCCAGTGTAGGGGAATGCCTGGACCAGAAAGTGGGTGGGTTGGTGAGCAGGGGGAGGGGAGAGGGAGATAGGGGGTTTTTGGAGGGGAAACCTGGAAAGGGGCTAACATTTGAAATTTAAATAAAGAAAATAAAAAACAAATAAATAAAAAGTGGAAAAAATAGAGCATGAGTTTTTTTACTTCACAGGAGTAAAAAATTTTGCATATACCTAAGACCCATGGCTTTGCTCCACGCCTTGCTTTACCTCCCATTTCCTGGGACAGTGAATCAATAACGGAAGGGCTGCAAAGACGTAGGAATACATGCACAAGGGTGGCACAGCTGTTAGCGTCCTGTTCCTCTGTGCTCACTGTACACACCAGAAGGCTGCCCTCTGCAAGCTCCTGCCACCCGAAGCTAGGTGCTGCCTCTAGTCTGCTAGCAGAACACCCTCAGATCACATACAGAGAATAGTCTGGAAATGTCTGGGAGTTGTTACTCCTAGCGACAGCCTCAAATTAGTCAACCCCATGTTGGGACAACTCTATGGTGTATGTTCCACCATCTCTTGGAGCACAGGAGCAGAATTGAGCTCATATGCACAGTGACTTTCGCAGGACAGAAAACCCTTAGCTCTCTGCTTTCTTCTCTCTGTCTCATTCCCCATACCTCTCAAACAAATTGCTTGCACTTGAATTCTTGCCTCAGAGTCTGCCTCTTTAGAATATCTGTATTCAAGGCCTTGGAGAAAAGTCCAGGAAAACAAAACAAACAAACAAAAAATAAAACCAGATGTAATGTTGCAGGAAATATTAAAAAACAAACCCACCAACTCTCAGAGGGGCCAGGCCAGCTCCCTCGCTCCTGCCCCCGCTGCCAACTCTCTGGAGCTAGCCCCCAAGTCAGGTGATTCAGTCGCTGGGTCTCTCGGCCCACCAACTCTCTGGCCCCGCAAGGCCACAGGACTCCCTCCAGGCCATCTCTAGGACGGGAGTCCCACGTTCCTCTTGCTTCCACAAACTGCCCCATGCACCCCTGGTTAGCCATCTCAACACCTAATTACCCCGTAGAGTTAAAACTCTTAAGCTTATAGTTAACCAATTAGATTTATGTATTAATGACATCACATTTTACAAGATGCCAATACAATAATTTCAGAGCCAGCTGATAATGATAAAACTTTAACACAATTATTCTAACCTTTAGATAACACCAGGTCGGCTTCCATTCTCCCCCTTCCTCTCCTGCTACCTCTCTTATCTTCCTCCCCAGCTCCTAGCTCCGCCTCCCTCTTTTCTGTCCAATCACAGGCTGGTCACTGCCCTAATGTTATTGGACAGGAAAAATCCTGCAACAATGTAAAACCAGAATAATAAGTCTGTGAAAAGTATGGAAGGAAAGGGCGTGTCAACAATCTAGAATAAAAATTCAGGGGAAAGAATATTACAAGCGTCAAATCTGGGAGCACAATCTTGGCAAAAAAGTCCAACACAAAGCACAGGGAAAAATCCGGGTAGACATGTGGCCTAAAAACAGTATATGAAAATGTCAGAAGAAAAATTCAGAGAAAAAAAATACAAGCCCCAAATTCAGGCCCAAATATTAGGCACAAAGCCTAGGAGAAAAGTCAGCACACAGAGTATGTGTGGAAAATCCTGGTGAAAATAATGGGTAAAAATGCATGTTAAAATGGGCTGGCCAATGATCCAGGAGAAAGAATCGGGCCAAAACTATGAATAGATCCTTGGGAGCATGAACTACATTAAAAGGCCAGTGTAAAAAGGCAGGGGGAATCTGGAAAATACTATGACGGAAAAGGCTGAGTGTGGACCTGATGCAAACACCCAGGTAAAAAACACAGGCACGGAAGTTGTGATCAAAGGCTAGGAGAAAACTTCAGGCGCTAAAACTTGCTGAAAAACCATAATCAAATGCTGGGTTAATTAAACGCTATGTGAAAATCCTGCGTGAATACCCATGCCTAAACATGGGTAAACACATGGGCAAAAGAGCTGGGAGCAAAATCTTTGCAGAAAGTAAGGCAAAATATCATGGTGAAAATTGATGGGGAAAATATGGTGACAGGTTTAGTGAAGATACCAGAACACCAACCCAGGCACTAGAGCCGGGAGGAAAGGCTACTGGAAAGATCTGGACACCGGCTGAAGAAAACTTGTGGTGAAAATGGAGAAGAAAAACGCTGGGAGTAAATTCAGTGCCAACAATCCAAGAGAGAAATCTGAGAGAAAATTATGGAAACAATATTTGTGCAAATCCTAAACAAAAAGTACAACAGAAAGGCTGGGTGCTGTATCCTGGTTAAAATGCCAGTTTAATTACTGAGTGAAGATGTTGGCCCAAAAATTCATGCAATTAATCCAAGCCAAAAATATATATGCACAATATTGGGGAGAAAATCTTGGCAAAATGTACTGCACAGAGGTGGATTCTGGTAAATATGCCAGGTGAAAATGCTGGGCAAAAATTCAGGGAAAAATGTGGGAGAAAAATGTGGGAAAATTTGATGGAATGAAAGGTTAGGAGAAAATCTGGCCAAAAACTAAGTTGAAGATCACTGTTAAAAATTCCAGGTAGAAGCCAGGCACGGGTGGCTCATGTCTTTAATTCCAGCACTCAGGAGGCAAAAAGCTGGGTCAAGCATCCTGGTAAACATACAGGTAAAAATGTTGGGCAAAAAGGTCAGTGAAATCCAGGAGAAAATGTAGGTGAAAAATATGGGGGGAAAATGAAATTATAAAAGACTAAGAGCAAATCTGGGCAAGAGTTAAGGTAAAAAAAAAAAATCACGAATTAAAATACCAGGTGAAAATATCCTGTGAAAGGTTAGGGCAAAAACCAAGGGTGTGGGGGGGGAAATACCTCGCAAAAAAACCTGTAAAAATGAAGGTGAGGAAGAAAGGCTAGTAGAAAACTCTTGACAAGAGTGTGGGATGAGAATCTCAAATAAAAATTGTAGCTAAAATCCTGGGTGAATAGGTCAGGCCAAACAAGCTGTGGAAAAATTTACGGGATGAACATGGGGCACAAAACCATGACAAAAGTAGAAATGAAAAAAAAAAAGCACATATCCGGGTGAAATATCCTATTAAATATGCTAGATAAACTTTGCTGAAAGAAAGGTCCAGTGCAGAAATTCAGGAGAAAAAAAATCATGTGAAAATAAGGGCACAAAAGCCTATATCACCACCTTGAGAAGAGATTATCGGATGGTAGTCTAGGTCCATTAGAAGACCTACTACGTTTCTCTTGCTACAGTGAGACAATTAGCTCCAGATGAGAGAAACCCACAAGGCTATGAAGAATTTGGGTGGCAGCCCATAGATATACTAGATATCAAAAGGTTTAAGGAAGCAATGGTAACTTATAGCATGCAGTCACCTTATGTAAAACAAATACTTAATAATTGGGTCACACAAAATCGTATAATTCTGAAAGATTGGAACGATTTAATATCAGCTATCTTAGGCTGGCTTTCAACTACAGACACTGACATGGTAGAAAGAAGAGACTTCAGCCATGGAGCAATGTGATAGAACTAGAGGTATTAATATAGTCAAGAATCAGTTGCTGGATGAAGGACAGTATGCCGATTTACAAATACAGATGCCACCTTAGAGCAATGTCATACAGAAGCTTTAAATGCTTGGGACAAGGTTGAATAACAGGGAAAACTATCTGAATCGTTTGCAAAAATAACTCAGGGCTCAGACAAATCTTTTACTGAATTTTTAATTTTTTTTTTTACAAAGATTAACTTTGGCGGTAAATAAAATAACATTGGATCCATATGCAAGAAAAAGTTGAATTGGGTCTTTAGCTTTTGAGAATGCTAAATGTATGCTGAACATAAAAATGCTATTAGACCTTTAAAGGGCAGATCCTCACCTATTTATGAATAGATTAAAATACTATGGATATTGAATCTAATGCTTGCACTTCCATTATGATAGCACAATTGCTAAAAGTATGAGAGCTCAGAATGTCAGATATTTTGGCTGTGGAAAACCACGTCATTTCCTAAAGGACCCTATTCAAACAGTACCTAAGCATTATATTTTCTCTAATCCATTATTTTCTTATAACCCAGAGAGAAATTTTCCTGGGATATGTAAAAGATATGAAAAGAGCCCACACTGGGATTATTAATGAGATTGTTTAGAGATATATGAGGTAATTCCCTGCAATCAGAAAACAGCCTAAGGGACTTTGCTTGGGACTTGTCAGAAAACATGACCCATTTATTCCCTGTCAGCTAAGAAGAGTCTGTTTTAAATAACAACTAGATAATTTGATGCTGATATGACAGACAGCATTGTTCTATGCCTAATTACCCAGATGGATAGAACAAGAGATTCTTAAGATACTAGAAAACAAATATTTTTGCAAACTTCTCTAAATGATGCAAGAATGCAGTTAGATGGACTACAGATTGAAGCCTAGTAGATACCAGGGCAGATGTAACAATGATTTCACAAGATTCTTGGATCCAACTTGGCCACTTCAAAAGGTAGTTACACAGCTCCTAGGGACTGAGACCTTGTCTCAGATAAAGCAAAGTCTAAAGATAGATAGATCATAGAATATAGGTAGACTAGTCTATCTATAAAAGATTTCAAAATAATGAGACATTAGACAGATGATTTGTCTCTTGACAAAACTGTGCTAAACTATGACATAAAAATTACTGCTTTAAACTTATAATGAACTTATGGAACTAGTAACACATAATGTTCAGTTAGATACTAGTCTTAATGGAAAGACATGTAAACAATTCTGCTGTAACATCCTATCAATCTATGACATGAACTATTGCCTTAAACTTACTATGAACTTGTGAAATGTAAAAGTGCTTTAGAAAACCATGTGATCAATTATTCTGAGAAAGTATAAATACTAAGAACAGCAATAAAGAAGTGATTTATCCCTTCTCTTCTTAATCCAGGATGTTTGTCACTGTGTTTGCCTGAATTTTCTCTCTTTTCTGTCTATTCTCTTTTCTTTCTTTTCTTTTCTCTCTGGTTCATGAAAAGTTAATGAACTCTGAGCCTCTCACCTGGCCAGTGAGGGTCCCTTGAGACAGAGAGAAAAGATCCAAGTAAATAAGCCTTTTTTTCCCTTAATCCCCTGCTGCTATCAGCAGAAGTCAGTGGCTTCTGCCCACAGAACTGCAAAGAGTTAAAGAATGTAGAGATGGCCAAAAGTAAGCAGCTTTGGTCAAGTAATCACCAACAGAAGAATTGCCAAAGGTAAAGCAACTTTGGTCATCCATGGTTGTCAATTCCATACCCTCCTTTTTCCTCAATGCCTTCCTCAGTTTACCCTGTGATGCATGACTGAATTCTGGTCAACTTTGTTATTTATACACCTACAACATGTAATTCAAAACAGAGATCATCCATTGTGAGTAACCCATATTCGTTCTCATACAGGTTTGCCAGGACAATTGACAGTAGGAAATGAGGATATGGACCCATTACTAATAGGAAATGAATTATAAGCTTCAAATTTTCATAAAAAGCATCATGCAAACACTAGAAGTTTAAAGTTTTTTTTTTTCTATAACCTGGTGACAAGCCAAGGAAATTATAAAAATTGTCTTTCCTGTTCTTTATCTAACCAAGCTCCATTACCTGCTAGAAGTAATTGTAAAGGACCTAAAGGAATGAAATTTGGCAGATAGATGTGTTTCATTTTTGCAGAGTTTGGAAAATTAAAGTATGTACATCATACAATTGCTACCTGTTCAAGATTCCAATGGGCTTCTGCCTTGAATTTTGAAAAAGAAGATTCTGTAATTAGACATTACATAGTGATGGCTATCTTCGGTATACCTTTACAGATTACAACTAATAATGCTTTACATATGTATCCAATAAAATGCGACAATTTAAAAAATATTACAACATAAAACATGTTGTAGCCATACCTTACAATCATACAGGTCAAGCTAATTGTGGAAAGATCTAACTGCACTTTAAAGGAAATGCACATAAAAGGAAGTGAGATATAAGATCTCCCGGAGTTAGATTACACAATGCTTTACTAACCTTAACTTTAAAAGTGCCAGTGATATACAGGTAGCACAGCTCCTGGAAACACTGCTGAATAATAATCATCCTATATACTTTAAGGATGTGTTAACCTCAGAATGGAAATCAGGAAATGTACTGGGTTAGGGAAGAAGATACATTTTTATTTCTACAGAAAATGAAAAGCTATGGATGTCTCCAAAGTCAATAATGATTAGATCTGACCATGGAAGACTTCCCGAAAATCTTGACTCCTGACATGAAAGATGCAGAAGAGATGTAGAAGATAACAAATCAGGTGATGTGAACGTTGGTCCCCCTGTGTAGGAACAGCTCAAAGACTGGCTGAGACGTGAGCATCTCTGCGGTAACCGGTGAATCTTGTTGGCTACTGGGTCCTCATGACTTATTATTATATGTGATTCTTCATGCGGCATTAATGGGGATTTATATTACTCTATTACAGTTGGCTTTGCAGTTCAGATGAACTTGTAAAGATTGACAGGTGCTTCTCACCTGCTCAAGCACAGATCAGAGAATCACCTTTAGCAGATCTGTGCACACCACACATTCCATACACAGGTTAAAGCAGAAATGTTCCTACAATGTTACCTTTAAAAGTTTGTGTGTTTTTAGGGCAAAAGGAGCAAGCACCAATGAAGACAAAGCAATTAGCTCCAGGTCATCCAACCTCACCTAATGCCTCAGTGGCTGTTTCCTCAAAAGTTCGCACCCAGGACAGCTTCATATCACACTGGTAACAGATAGTCCAGCCTCACAGATTACTTCAACTAGGAGGTCAGATTAGTTCAACTAGGAGGCACTTTTCTAGCCCCAGATGATCCCACAGAACCTGGTCAGTGAATGAAATAGCCAAATCTATCGGGTCTCCTGAGTCAGTCGTTTATCTGAGAATTGAGCAGAGGTGGAAGCCCACTGTTACAAATGTTACATTGAATATGGGGCAAGAAATCTAAACTTAGAGCTTGAGAAAAAGTCTTGGGTGAAAACAAACTCCTCCCAGAGCAGTCTCCTAGCTGGGCAGAAAGTGGTTCCCTTTGAGAGAGAGAGAGAGAGAGAGAGAGAGAGAGAGAGAGAGAGAGAGAGAGAGAGAGAACCAAAAGCCTCAGTACACTTCGCAGGCACAGCTCCGTTAACTCGAGGCCTGTGAACTAATGCAGCTGGCAGATTCAGGGGCTGCACCTGGATCTCTCTCAATCTGGAGCTTTAATGGACCTCCCAGACACAGCAGAGGGACTGAGCAGCCTGGGCCCATAGGAAACCAGCATGTGTCCGCGGGAAAAGCCTGTGATGGCCCAGAGCCTAAAAAATAATGCAGCATACACTATGGCCCAGAGCCACCTTTTCAGTGGGTGGAATTCAGAGGGCAAACAGTGGCTCCCGCCCCAAAACCAGCAAGGGCAACCTGATAGGCTGAGCCAAGTGGGGCAAGCAAGCCACCTTAGACATGTGCTGGCCTGAGGAGCCTGCAGACGCACAGGAGGGCAGAAGGAACATTTACCTAGAGCTGCGCGGGGACTGGAAAGCCCCAAAACTTCTGAACTAGTAAGGCATTAAGTTTGAAAACAATAAAAGAGAAAAGAGGCTGGGTGTGAAAAATCATGGGCAAATCTATATCCTTTAAATCACAAAACATGAATAAACCCATAAAGATAAAAAAAGAAACCAGCACAGATATATTGTAGACATTCTTCAAAAATCTCAGAGATCTACAGAATGTTTATTAGTTTAGCATAGATGTTTTATTAATAGAAGGCCTTTTTGACAGTGAGACATGTTGCTCTTTGCAGCGACCCCGTTTTACTTCGAAGAAGATAATGAACATCGAAGAACCTCCGTATGGAGTTTGCTTCTATGTGGCAAGCAAGCCACTTAGCAAGAAACTGCCCTTGTTTCGACTACTGACAAAAAAGACAAACAGGATGCAGGGAATTCAACTGCCAAGCTATGCCAGGCTTGAGTGGGTTGAATATGCTTGACCCAGGGAATGGCATTATTAGGAGGCGTGGCCTTGCTACAGTAGGTGTGGTCTTGTTGGAGGAAGTATTTTACTATGAGGGTGGGCTTTGAGAGCCTCCTCCTAGCTATGCAGGAGATAGTCTGCACTCCTAGCTTCCTCTGGATGAAGATAGAGAACTCTTGGCTCTTCCAGCTCCATGTCTGCCTGCACACTGCCATGCTTCCTGCCATTTAGACAATGGACTAAACCTCTGAAACTTTAGGCCATCCCCAATTAAATGTTAAAGGCAAATCCTTTAACATTTCTGCTTCACAGAAAAGTCTATTAGGTATTCTGTGCCAGAAGGCCAAAGATGATGCTCCAACCACTCACAGAAAACTTGGATGCCAGTCCAGGTAGCCAGAAACATCTTTCTTTCTTTCTTTCTTTCTTTCTTTCTTTCTTTCTTTCTTTCTTTCTTTCTTTTTTTTTTTTTTTTTTCCGACAGGGTTTCTCTGTATAGCCCTGGCTGCCTTGGAACTCACTTAGTAGATCAGGTTGGCCTCGAACTCAGTAATCCGCCTGCCTCTGCCTCCCAAGTGCTGGGATTAAAGGTGTGTGCCACCATGCCCGGCTTCAAAAACCTCTTTCATTCTCTAGTTTTGGAAGCTGTTTGCTGTACACTTCCTGTTTATTCAAGTAATGTTTATCCTTCTTAGGTCTCTGAAGGGGTTGAAGACTAGATAGTTATAGTCTCACAATTAAACTTAAGTTGTTTAGGATTTAAGAAAATGTTTTAAGATCTAATGGAATGTTATTAGGTTAGAAATTCAAGCTGTGGTAGAAGATGGTTTAGGTACTTTCTACTCACGAAGACAGGATAGATAGTAGAGTTCTTTCTCCAAGTTTGCCAGATGCACATGTACTGGACATTGTGAAGATAATATTTACTTGATAGTTTTCATAATTGTTCATATTGCATATAGTTTATTGATGTTAGAGAAAAGGCCTTTCATTGGACTAAAAGAGGGAGATCTCTTATGTACTTTGTGGAAGCAACACCTCTCAATAAAAATCTGATGACCAATGAGTTGAGACAGGATTAGAAGGTGGAACATCTGGCAGAGAGAGCAAGAGGAACTCTGGGAGAGAGTCAGGCGTGGGAGGAATTGCCATCTGTACTCAGAAGAAGTTGGTTGTGTGAATATCATGAGAAGAAACCAGCCATGTGGCTGAACTCAGGATAAAATAAACCGGATAATAATTTGAGTTAGTCGAGAAATTAGACTAGCTTACAGCCTAGACATATATTCATAAGTAAGCCTCCAAGTTGTTATGTGGGAACCCAGCCTTGGTTACACTTAAGCAACCCATTTAAAATTTAATGTAAAGTTCTAGTCTTATAAAAGTTACTGTTGTAAATTGTTAATGATAAAAGTTAGTGACCAGTCACCTATAAACAATCAAACTTGTATTCAGGGAAGTTTGTCAGATCTTCTGGGTCTGGTGGCTGAAGATGGATGCTCCAGCAACATAGGGTAACCTTGGGTGACCGTTCCAGTAGCCAGTAGACTCTGCCATTATTATAGACTTGGAAGATGCTTGCTCTGCACTTCCTGTTTACTCAGATAAAACTTATCCTTCTCGGGTCTCTGATGGGGTTGAATAGTAGATAGTCATGGTTTTACAGTTTTCCTTGTTTTTAGGTTCAAAAAGAAGATATATAAAGAGATATAAAGTATATAAGATTAAAGACATAAAAGCTTAAGTTGTTCAGGGTCTAAGGAAGTGTTTTAGGGTCTAAGAAGATCTTTGAAGGTTGTTAAATGCAAGTTATGACGGTTAGAGGATGTGAGACATTAAACAGTGATAGGAAAGTGATTTAGATATAGAACTTTGGACTCACTAAGATAGATACTGAGTTCCTTCTCCAAGTTTACCAAAAACAAATGGACTGGGCATTATGAATATAACTCTTACCTTATTGTTCTCATAATTGTTCTTATTATGACCAGTTTATTGATATTAGAGGTAAAGCCATTTCTTAGACTAAAAGGGGGAGATGTTGGGGTGACCTTCTTTGTATAAAGGTATGTCCTTGTATTTTCAATTGTTGATTGCTGTCCCAGCACAGAGCTAAGTGCTGGCAGGATTTTGGTGGTATTGTCATTGCTATGGTCCGTCACTGGTTTTCTGCATGTAAATGCTTGTCCTTCCTCACCTGCCCAAAAGATGAAGATCAGGCAACCCAAGGGATAGACATGGTGTTGTCGTTCCACTGATTAGTTCAAACTGGAATGTTTCTTTTGTGTAATAAAGAGCCAAAGATCCAGAGCTGGGGCAGAAAGTGTTGGAGTGTGACTTCTGGGGAGAGAGAGAGAGAGAGAGAGAGAGAGAGAGAGAGAGAGAGAGAGGGAGAGAGAGAGAGAGAAGGGAGCAGAAGGGAGAGGGAATGGAGCTGTAAGCAGGCAGTAAGAATTGTGTGGGGAGATGGGATGTTATAGAAGCAAAGGTTAAGTTAGATAGCTAGCTGAGAGAGTGCCCCAACAAAATGCCAACACTATACAGAAGTCTCCTCATCTTCATTAAACCATAAGCAGGATCTGAGAAAGCCCTGCAATAAAAGATTGTTGAGTGATTCAGGTGATATTTGGAGTGAAAAATGCTAGACGTAAATGATGGCCAAAACCACAGTAGAACTGTATAGGTAAAAATAAGTAAATAAGTAAATAAATAACAGCAGAATAACTGTGTACAACTCCTTTGAGAAAGGTCTGGGAAGAAGGCAATAAAGTTGTATGACAAGCATGGTGGTAAATGTCACCACCAGAAAACTAAAAGAAAAATTCAGGAAAATATAATACAAGCACAAAATCCAGAAGCAGAATCTTGGCAAAAAAAAAAAAATCCCTCAAACACAAAGCCTAGTAAAAATTCTTGGTAGAAAATGCTGTATGAAAATGTCAGACCAAAAACTCAGGGAAAAAAATCAGGGCAAAATACAGGCACAAATCCCAGGACCAAATCCTAAGAGAAAAATCAAGATACAGAGGTGGGTAAAATATTTCTGGTAAAAATAATGAGAGGAAATACTTGTAGAATCAGGTGAGCCAATGGCCCAGCAGTGCCAGGCAAAAAAGTACAAACAAACAAACATCCTGGGAGCATAATCTTGGTAAAATAATAATAATAATAAACAAATTAAAAAAAAAAAAACAGCATAAAGCCAGGGTGAAACTTTTTTAGTGAAGAGCTGAGAGTCTGGGCCCAAGGTCCAGGTAAAATTTTCAGGAAAAAAATCAAGGACACAAACATTTTGAGCAAAGCCGAGGTAAAACCCCAGGCTTAATTTGACCTATTATTCTTTACCCTGACAAGACAACTTGTTGAACTTTGTCACGGAGCCTCATGACTTGGAGACCCCCTAGCCTCTTTGCCTCTAAATCCAACCTATCAGCTTAAAGGTCAGACAGAGCTGCTTTGTCTGGGTAGCCTATATGCCGCACCATGTGAACGTTACAAATACACGTGTTCATTGTTTTCCCTGTATAAAAACGGGTTCTGAGGATGTCACAGTTTTTGAATCCAGCATCCTGGCTGCATCCCTGATTAATCAGTTTTGGAGTGTACGTTCAATAAACCATCAATTTCTGACTGGGGGGGGGGAATCCTGTTAAAAATACCGAGTTAAAAGGTAGGTGGGGGTTTTCTTCTCTTCTTCTTCTTCTTCTCTCTTTCTTCTCTCCCTGCTCTTTCTCTCTCTTTTTCCTCTTCTCTGCCCTTCTACCCGCTTCATCATCCCCTTTATCCCTTTATCCCTGCACAATAAACCTCTCCCACGTGGGAAAAAGAAAAAAGGTAGGTGGGAAGGGAATCCGTGCAGAAATCCATGTCTAAATATGGGTAAAACCACAAGCTGAGGGTATGATCTTGGAAAAGAAGTCAAGCACAACACCCAATTAAAAATGCTTGTAGCTGGGCGTGGTGGCGCACACCTTTAATCCCAGCACTCGGGAGGGAGGCAGAGGCAGGCGGATTTTTGAGTTCGAGGCCAGCCTGGTCTACAGAGTGAGTTCCGGGACAGCCAGGGCTATAAAGAGAAACTCTGTCTCAAAAAACAAAAAAAAAAAACAAAAACAAAAAAAAAAAAAAAAAAAAAAAAAAAAAAAAAAAAAAAAAAAAAAAAAAAAAAAAAAAAAAAACAAAAACAAACAAAACAAAACAAAACAAAAAAAAATGCTTATAAAGATGTGGTGTGAAAAGGTTTGGTGACCAAAATTCAGGGCACAAGAGAGCCAGGAGCCAAGACTAGGCAAATAATCTGGGCACCAAGGCTGAAGAAAAACCACGGCAGAAATGCAGACCAAAAATGCAGGGCATAACTTTCTGACCAAAATCCAACAGAAAAATCTTGGCAAAATACATAGGAATAATAATTTTCTAGTCAAAAGATGCTAAGAAAGCAGGGTGATATATCTTGGAGGAAGGCTAAATCCCAGGGGGGGGGGTGGCGGGGGCAGAGGCAGGGGAGTATTGATCACAAAATCCAGGCAATAAATCAATGCGAAAAAATTGTCTGCAAAATCTGGGATGAAATCTTTGCAAAAAGTACTGCACAAAGCTGGGAGGAACGTCCTAGTAATTATTCCAGGTGAACATGCTGGGCAAAAATGTCACATCACAAATCCAGGAGAAAAATACAGAAGAAATAGAAATGATCAAAGGCTAATGAGGAAAGGTGGGCAAAGAACTACGGCGGCGACCACTGGGAAGAGGACCACATGAGCGCTCCATGCAAAAACTACTGCGGCGGCAACCACTGGGAAGAGGACCACATGAGCGCACCATGCGAAAATGTTGGGACAAAAATCCAAAAGGCAAATATACAAGCAAAAAAAAAAAAAAAAAAAAAAAAAAAAAAAAAAAAAAAAAAAAAAAAAAAAAAAAAAAAAAAAAAAAAAAAAAAAAAAAAAAAAAAAAAAAAAAAAAAAAAAAAAAGCAAAAGTGAAAGCGAAAGCAAGAAGGTACAAAGATGATATGGAAAATGTCGGCTAAAAATGCTGGATACGATGAAAGATGAGAGGCCTGGGAGACTAGCTCAGGCCAAAAGAGGTGTGGAAAACTTTAGGCAACCGCACGGGGCACAAAAGATCCTATAAAAGGCTAGATGAAAAGACTAAGGTGACCCATCCTAGTAAATACGGCAGAAAAACATGGAGAAAGAAACATCTATCTCAGACATCCAGGAGAAAGCTCAGGGCATCTGAGAAAAATAAGGGCACAGAGGCCTGGGGCAAATCTAGGCAAAAATTCACTTATGCAGGAAGTGTGAAACACCCCTGTAAAAGGTCTCTGAGACCAGACATGAGCAAAGGTCAGTTTAAAAGTCTAAGAAGCTGAGCTGGAAAGATGGTTCAGAGGTTAAGAGTGCTGAATGCTCTTCCAGAGGTCCCAAGTTCAATTCCCAGCAACCACATGATGTCTCACAACCATCTGTAATGGGATCTGGGGTCCTTTTGTGGCCCATAGGCATACAGAACCCTATATATAATAAACAAATCTTAAAAAAAAAAAAACAAGTTCAAGAAACTATCAAGGTCAGAAAAGCCTAGGCACAACTGGTGAATAATCTACATAAAAATCATAAAGATGCAGTATGAAACAGTATGTATAAAGGGCAAGCCAAAATTCTAGAGAAAGGTCAAGGCAAAATTATGGACCAAACTATTGAGAACAGCCTACATCACGGTAAAAAAAAAATCCAGGCCCATAAAACATTCATAAAAAAGGGGGGGGGGAACTATGAGACATGTCCAGGCACAGGAACCTGGTGCTAAATTATGGTGAAAATACACTGTGTAAATGCTAGCCATAAAACAGTCATATAAAATACACAAAAATGCAGGAAAAAATTACAGGCAGGACAGCTGTGACAGAAGTATAAGAGAATAGCAACAAAAAAAGTGGGGCTCAAATTTTTTGTTAAAATGCTGGGTGAAAATATTGTAGAAAGGGGTAGGCAAAACGAAGGAGAAAATTTGTAAGAAAACTATGGATGGAAGAGCCAGGAACAAAGTCCAGATGCAAATACCAATACAAAGAAGGGTGAAAATTACTGGTAAAATATATGATAAAATCCTGAGAGAAAATGGAGAGCCAGAAATCCAGTGTGTGGGGTGGGGGTGGGGGTGGGGGTGGAATTCAGGCAATAAAAATTGACATAAGGCCAGAAGAAAACACTTGGCAAAATTTCAGGCGCAAAGCTGGATGAAAAATTGTGGTATAACATCATGGCTGTAAATATCACTTTTACTTCATCCTATGAAGGGATGAGATGAAAGCTGTGCCCAAATTGTGTGAATACACCGCTTGGAATGAGCCCAGGGTGTTTCCTTCTCTGTTCTATCCCTAGTCCCAGGCCTGGAAGCTCTAGCTTCCATAAAATCTAATGTTCCAAGACTGATTGAAACCAGCTTCTCTTGGTTTCTGACGAAATTGTTCTGCCTTGTCTGATACTAACTTTGTCGATATATTCTTTTCTTTATTAGATATTTTCTTTATTTACATTTCAAATGCTATCCCGAAAGTTCCCTATACCCTCCCCCTGCCCTGCTCCCCTACACACCCACTCCCACTTCTTGGCCCTGGCATTCCCCTGTACTGGAGCATATAAAGTTTGCAAGACCAAGGGGCCTCTCTTCCCAATGATGGCCAACTAGGCCATCTTCTTCTATATATGCAGCTAGAGACACAAGCTCTGGGGGTACTGGTTAGTTCATATTGTTGTTCCACGTATAGGGTTGCAGGCCCCTTCAGCTCCTTGGGTACTTTCTCTAGCTCCTCCATTGGGGGCCCTGTGTTCTATCCTATAGATGACTGTGAGCATCCACGTCTGTGTTTGCCAGGCACTGACATAGCCTCACTCCAAACAGCTATATCAGGGTCCTTTCAGCAAAATCTTGCTGGCATATGCAATAGTGTCTGGGTTTGGTGGCTGATTATGGGATGGATCCCTGGGTGGGATAGTCTCTGGATGGTCCATATATTCTAACCTTCTGGCTCTTTCTAATTCTCTGACTTGTTCTGTCTTCACCTGTGTCTAGCTTGTTCTCTTTGCAACCTGTCTCTGAAAACTGTCCTGGTAAAACTGCTATAACACATACCACACACTAACACATACCACACACCACACACACCACACACTATGAACAACTACCTCCTTTTTCTCTCCCATTACTTTTAAGTGGTTTCTCCCTCCTGTTCTGTCCTCGTGAGAGTTGGTATATCTTATCTCTAACTCATTCTGTTAAATATTTCTCTGATTAATCACTTGATCTGCTCCTCAATTAGATGTTACTTTCAAACATGACTGCTTCCTTTTACAAACCAACTTTACCTTCATTGTTAGGGATTAAAGGTGCATACTAAGGGTAGGGCTATATTTAGGCCAACTCATTCAGTAATCCAAGGCATGTCTGCATTCTGGCTAGATCAAGTAGATCTAGAAGTTCTTAGGATGTGATTCCTTGCCAGAGCAGCCAAGTTGATGGATTAAAATTACCCTGCATCTCCCTCTTTTCTGGCTAAATTAAAAATTGTATACAGTTTAACTTTTACAACAGAGACAATTATCAATACCACAAACTTAACAGTCCAAATGTTCTTATGAAGATCTGCTGATGTGACTATCCTTCATAACTACAGTTTTGATCCGCTGCCCCTCAGCCACAGTCTCTTTTAGCATCCAGGTTTTTGGTCTGCGAGGCTGACAAATGATCTGTCCTTTATCAGCCAGTTTGTTGAGCTGTTCCCTTGTAGGAGGGTCAGCTTTCTGAGTTGTCTGTGTTGCTGTATTTCTTCATCTCTTCCTTCCTGGACCCCTGCCTTTCTTGTGGAAGTTTCTCTAATTCAGATTGGATCTTTCTCAATTTTGATGTAACCCATAGTCTTTTATCACCTGTGGACATATAACGAAAACCTCTTCTACAGTGCCACACATTCCCTGACTTCCATTCTGATGTTAAAACATCTTTAAAGAATACAGGCTGAGGTAACTCATTGTTTTTTTCCTATAATCCAGTGTCTTTCCACAGCTCTTGTTCCTATCTCATTAGCATTCAAAAATTTAAAGTTAATAAAGCATTATTCAGTCTTTTTATGGGAGCTCTTATTCCATCTTTCTGTTTATTAAGCGTCTCCTTTAAGGTACAATTAGATCTTTCTATAACTGCTTGACTTGTAGGATTGTATGGTACACCTGTAATATGTTTTATGTTATAACATGAGAAAGACCTTTCATTTTAATGGAAACATATGCAGAGGCATTACCAGTCTTAATTTGTAAGGGTATCTCCACAATAACCATCATTTCCAACAAATGTACAATTACAGAATCAGCCTTTTCAGAATTTAAAGCAGAATCGCATTGAAATCCTGAATATGTATCAATGGTATGATGTACAAATTTTAGTTTCCCAGAGTCTGCAAAGTAAAGCACATTGATTTGCCAGATTTCATTTCTTTTTTTTGCCTTTATTGTTGCTTTCAGGTAATGGTACTTGATTACACAAAGAACTAGTAAGCTTTTTTTTTCTTTAACAATTTCTTTGGTTTGTTGCCAAGTAATGCAAAACTTTCTCTTTAAACCTTTGTTGTTAACGTGATGGTTTTTATGAAATTCTGAGACTTCTAGCACAGTACCTATGAGCAACTAGTCAGTCTCATTGTTTCCTCTGTCAATGGACCAGGCAATCCCATACGAGTTGAATATGGATGATGTATAATGGACAATTTCTGTTCTGAATTAAATGTTGAAGTTGTATAAATAATGATGTTAATTCTTTAAAAAGTTCAACAGTTTCTGTATGTCATACAACCTCTCTGCATAATGTAAGTCAGTAATTATATTGATAGGTTCTGGGAAATTGAATAAAACTAGAATTGCATATGGCTTTGATTTATTTATTTATTTTAAGTCATCAAATTAATTTATAATAGTTAAATGCCTCTTAAATATACATGATATCATCTGAAGCTAAAACTAATATACACTCAACCAGTTTTTGTTTTTGTTTTTGTTTTTGTTTTTTTTTAAGATTTATTTTATTATATGTAAGTACACTGTAGCTGTCTTCAGACACTCCAGAGGGCGCCAGATCTCGTTACGGATGGTTGTGAGCCACCATGTGGATGCTGGGATTTGAACTTATCACTTTCGGAAGAGCAGTCGGGTGCTCTTACCCACTGAGCCATCTCACCAGCCCACACTCAACCAGTTTTTAAAATCTATTTGGAATATTAAACATGATAGAAGTAGAAAAAAATCTCTTATGAAGTCCTCTATGAAAGGAAGTTGTGACAAGATCCTGATTAGACAGAAACCATTTTGCTTTGATTTTTAACAGAAGCTTATGAACTTTGAATTCATGTTCTTATATTTCCTGACTTATAACCTGCCATCCATGATTCCTTTGCATCGGTATACAAATAAATAAGAATACAGCATCTAGAAGATAGGCCAGGAAGTTTGGGTGACCTGAGCAGGGCAGGTAGCAGAGGTCTCTTGTCAGCTATCATGGCAGCAACAGCAATAGTGGCAGAGTTGGCAATGGTGGCAGTGGCATGAGCCTGGCCAGCCAGATGGGTTCAAGGTCCAGTGACGCATGCTACAGGAGAGAGAACTCTTCCCCAAGTGTTACAGCTCAGGAAAGACAACCACTCTCAGATGATCCTTGGTGAAGTCATTTGTGTGATTTAATCCGTGTGGACAGGGACTATATAGACACTGAGGAATGGGGTGGGATTTAGTGGTAGGTATTTTCTATTGGCTCAGTTTGAGATGTTATTTGCATGGAGGAGGACTCCAGTTGTTGCATTATGTGACTGACCTTCCATGGTCCTCTCAGTAGAGTGTCATGGTTACATGTCCAGAGCAACAAACACAGGGGAATTCCATGGACTGGTAGACTCTTCTATAGGTGAGCCTCCAACTATTCTCCAGCTGTTCAAGTACCTGCAATTTTTATTTTGTTATGGGCCACTGCTCTTGCTATACAAGTCTGATTAATAACCATTTTATGGGCAAGGTTGTTGGTATGTCAGCAGTGGCCCCTTTTATAAATTTAGAAACTCAATTTCTTCTGTGTTTGGGCAATGAGCACAGCTTGTGACTGTTCTCAAACCTACATCAATACCTTCCCCAGGAGCATCTACCATATCACCTCTAATTTTCTTATTTGCTATTCTTGGAATTGCAGACAAAATTCACGGGTACATCAGCCACATCAGGTCTTGACTTCCCTGTTTGCTTTTCTGATCCCACAGAGTTTATCCATTGGACACTTTGTCTTATTCTGGATAATTTACCAATTCCTATAAATCGTGTATAAACTTCTGAAGTGGCAAATCTGGATTCCAAGACTTTCAGGAAAGTATACCAACATGAGCTCCTGTATCTATTAGACCTTCGATGTCAACACCATTCATTTGTAGCATTAATTTGAGTCTTTGATCATTAACCATTGTTTATCAGAACACACATTTTCCAGTACTCCCCAAAGCCCCTGTCCTTTCTACTGGAGTGGCCCTGGCCTTGATGTAAGGAAACAACAGTTGAGCAATTCTATTTGTTGCATCAATTTGCATCTCCTCTTTCATGTAAGCCATGATTTTTATTTCTTTCTTGCTATGCCAATCCATACCTGAATGCACAATAAATCCTTGAGAAGTTAATCTACTTCTTCCCAGATTATTCCCACTGTCCCTGAGGGTAAAGGACCATAAAACACTAGTGGTTAACCTATAACATTCAACTTTTAGGAATAATATGAGAGGGGTATCTGTGGCCATATCTAAAGTTGTACTTTCTTTTGTAGCACGCATAAGATCAGAAATACTTAGTTTTGATTTTCTTGCCCACTTGGTACCACCTGGGGCTTAGAGCTGACAGGCCCCTCAATTCATTTCCTGATAGCAAGAGTTTACCTAATACATCTCTCTTGGACCAACAATCCTTAGACCAATGTTTACCCTTTCCACAGTGGCTTCAATACCCTGGAAGCTTTTGTGGCTCATAGCAACCAGAGCCTGCTTGTTCTCTTCTACCATATTCTCTAGAGTCAATTACCTGCTATTTTAAGTTCTGAATCTTCTAGCCTTACAAATTCTTTGGAAATGGCCAAATTCACCACAATTAAAGCATGAAGCATTATGTTTCCTGAAATTTCTAGCTATAATTTGCCATATGGTATTGGTGTTATGCTCTTAAGAACAAATACCAGTTGTCTCTCTTATCAATTCAGGGCTCCTTGTGCTTCCAATGGTCTGATTGCTCTCTTACATTCAATATTTGCATTTTCAAATGCCAATATTTCTATCAATGACACTGTCTGGTTTTAGGATCTGTTATGGTTCTATTTACAGCTGAACCAAACCTCTATAAGAAATCTGTAAAGGCTTCTGCAGAACCCCGTATTATCTTAGTAAATGAGGTGGATTTTCCCCCAGGCTTCTCAATCATATCCCAAGCTCTTAAAGTTACAACACAGCATTGTCCAATAACAACATAATCAAAAAGGATTTGTTCTTATAAGTCAACATAATGCCCTTCATCAAGTAGCTGGTCTTTAGTAACATTTATCTTCTTTGCTAAATTATGTTGTTCTATTTTTGTGGCTTTGTGCCTGTACCATGACAACCATTGTAATTGTTGGCCAGCTTTTAGTACAGCTGGCACCAATCCCTTCTGATCTTAAGGGATAAGCCTATCCTGCATAGCCCAGTTATTTAGCATTTCTTTAACAAATGGAGAATGAAAACCATACAATATAATAGCCTCTTTAAATGCCAGAACTATCAGATGCCAGGTCAATTTATTATAAGCATAGTCACCCTCATTAGCATGCATATGCTACAGAAAGACCTGTGTGGGCCCAAGCAATCCTCTGGTGGTGCACTTGGCAGAACCCACTAAGTCTGTACCACCTTCTGCTCTTCCCAGCCCCTTATCTCACTGTAGTGCTCCTGCTGCCTGACAGTGAAGGTGTGTTGAGGCCAGCAGTTTGCCTTCCAGCCTAGTTTGCTTCCTGCTTTCATTGTGAGGTAAATTCCTGATCTCATTCCACAAGCCTGAAAAGTGTTGCTCTCTGCCCACTGTCCCTTTTTGTTTCCCAAACATTTCTACTTCTATCCACAAACTCTCTAAGTGCACAGCCAACTCTGCTATCTTCTCTAACAGAAAAGAATTATCAGCATCCCCCCTATACTTTTTCAAAGTAGTCTACATGAAAACTATGAAGCAATAACAGAAAAACCCCTCTGGGAGGAAGGCAGGAGACCACCCAGTGGCAGCAGCTGCTATTTTACCAACCTCCTTAAACAACATTGCTAATCCATCAGAACCCAAGCCATGTTGGGCACTAACTGTAAGCTTATATTCTTAAAACCTACTTTAATAACAGTTCTTAAATGCTTTAACTGCCTTCTAGTCAACCACCCACCACAGGTAGTGGAAAGGAAAGGTTTATAGAGCAAAGGGAGATAGATGGATGTGAACCTTTTTAGAAATAGTTTTTTGGGAAGATCCCAATCTTTGCTGTCAGGATATCCGCAGTTCAGTTCACATGAATCAGCAACAGTAGCTCAATATGCTCACAAGCACCATTCATGAATCCGCATCTACAATTTAATCCAGAAGAAACTGCAAGGCTCTACCAATCAGCCTGAGTCCATGGAAAGGATAAGAACCCGCAGGAATATCATGAGAAGTTCTCTGGTGCGCATCTCTACAAAGTTACAACAAATGATGACTAGCAAAGAAGGCAAGTGAACAAATGCCACATCTTCGTCAGTGAAGACCAGCGACTGCAAAGCCCAAGGAAGACCAGCAAGAGTGGCAAGGCAAACCAATGCCAAAGCGTTGTCCACTGTTGGGTTATACTTCTACCCTTTTCAAGCTTCTCATGTCCCCTCAAGCATCTGCTCTAGCAAAATATCACATGACCTTTTTCCAGGCAGTTTCTAGAAAAACAGCACATGTCTGTTCTCAGTAAGACATCCTCCCACATGTCTGCTTTAGCAAAACATTCTCTCAAGACAGTTTCCAAAAAAGCATCACATGACACAACTGAGTCTCCAGAGGAACCAGAAGTAAATTTCCACTCAAGGCTGCTTTTTGTTGTTGCTATTCTCTGTGAAGATATAAGGTCTCCCAAGTAATATACAGTTTTGCATTAACACATGTATGGAATGCACAAAGTGCACAGTTCAGTTAATGAAAATTCCTTGTTCTTTGAGCAGATGAAAGACATCTATCTTTCTTAAGGTCGTTTGGATTGTAACCAAACTGCAATATAAATTTTTATCTACGCCTCTTAAAAGAATGAGATGGTAAGACTTAGAACTATGTAGCCAAAGAATCATTGGTTATGTAAGCTGGAGTTTTGACTGAAGACATGTTCATTTCTCAGCTAGTTTCAGAGCTGTTTCCATATGAAGGGATCAGCAAATCATATTTCCTCTTCTGTTCGGTCTTTTTTATTTCTTCCTTCCTGTCTGTAGCAGAAATCATTAGGAGCTCTCCCTTTGTCATATTTGATTTTTTAGTAATATGGAAGGAATCCATAGTCTCTCCTTTCCTGTGGAAACATAGACAAAACCTCTTTCCCAGCATAACACATTCCCTGTTCCATTCTGAGGTCAGAACATCTTGAAAATAAACAGGTTGGTTTAGTTCAGCATTTTTTTCATAAACTAATGTCTTTCAGCAGCAGTAGTTTGTTGTTGTTGCTGTTGTTGTTCATTAGTGTTGTAATAATTACCTCTCTGGTGGTGTGGTTTCACACTACCTACCCCAAAGTTCTGGGTTACCAAATAAAAGACATGCGCACAGCCTTTACATTTTGATATGCCTTAATCAACTCAATAGCTGGGCCACTTCCTAACCTCCATGTGGTTAATCAACTTCCTGCTGATAATCCCAAGTTATTATTTACCAAGTTCTCTATTCTACCTTGGCTTTCCTGAACCCAGAGGGCTGTACAGCTGGGCCGCACTTTCCCGGCTCATTCACATGTTGCCTATGCCTCCCCGTCCTCCACTCTTCTCAAGCATGACTTCTCTACTCTCCTTCCTCCTTCTTCTCTGTCCCAAGCCCGGGAATCCTAAACGTCCTTCTTCTGTCTTCCCTGCCCAGTCATTGGCTGCTGGCATCTTTATTTACCAGTCAGAACCAACTGGAGGCAGGGTCCCTCAGTGTCTTATATGCATTCATGTAAGCAGTTTGGGGGACCCAAATTAACATTACTATAAGCAGCATTAGGCCAAACCCACTATAGATTAGCATTGAAAAGATCAGAATGAATAAAGCATTATGTAATCTATCTCTGAGAGTCTTTGTTACACCTATTTCTTAAGCATTTTTTGAAGTACAAATAGATATTTCCACAATTGCTTGTCCTATAGGATTGTATGGTATACCCATAATATGTTTTATACTATAATCTGTACAAAGATTGCTTCATTTTATTAGAGACATATGCTGGATTATTGTTAGTCTTAATTTGTACAGGTATCCCCATAATGGCCATAACTTCTAATAAATACATAATTACAGAATCAGCCTTTTCAGAAGTTAAAGCAGTTGCCCATTGAAGTCCTGAACATGTATCTATAGTATGGTGCACATACCTGCATTTTCCAAACTCTGTAAAAGAGAAAATATCCACTTGCCAAATTTTATTTCTTTGGGTTCTTTCTTGCAGGTAATGGAGTTTGTTTATACAAAGAACAATTAGGATCTATTTTTAAACAATATCTTTGGCCTGCTGCCAAGTGATAGCAAATTCATACTTTAAACCTTTGCTGTTAACATGTTTTTATGAATTCTAGTGCCTCTAGCACACTCTCTATCAATAGCTGATAAATGTCATCATTATCTTGTGTTAGAATATCTGGCAGACACATATGGGATCTAATATGGGTTATTTACAATGGATTATTCCTCTTTCTGATCACTTTTTATAGTTGAATAAACAGTGAAATCAATTCTGAATCATCCTGAATAAGTCCAGCAGTTTCTATATCAAAACAACCCTTTCTGAATATTGAGAGTCAGTTACTATATTAAGAGATTCTTGAATATCTAGTTAACACCATAAGAATTGCATATAATTCTGATTTTTGAACCGAATCATAAGGACTGTCAACTACCTTATTATTTTTTAAAGTTATATTCTGCCTTATCAGATTTTTTTGTATCACTATAAAGTGTAGGGGCTCCATAAAATGGTGTTCCTTTTATTATATGAGAAATAATCCAATTATTTCTGTGGAAGAATATTTTTGCTCTTTGGTATTGGGACCAGTGAGAGGCCCCTCAGAGTGTTTTTAATAAGAGGTTACCCCATTTGTCTGTTGTTGACCCACATTCTTTAGTTCAATGTTGGCCTTTGCCACATCTTTTGCATATACTAAAAGGCACAAACTCTCTTTTGGAATCAGTTTGGTTTTCTTTGTCATTTTTTAAAAATGACTTTGTTTATCACAATTAAGACATTTGTGAGTTTGCCTTTTCTCACAACCGTTAGAAGTGGCTTTTTCTAATATTAGGGTTATTTCAGGTAAATGAGATCTAATTATCAACTGTATTGCTAATCCATTCATCAATAGGTGGCGATCATGCCCTCAACAGTCTGATGACCTCTTTGCATTCAGCGTTAACATTTTCAATGGCCAAAGATTCAATTAGTTCCTTCCTAACTAGTGGAACTGATATCTTTCTATCTTCATCTGAAGTTAATCTTTGAAAAAAGTCAGTGAATATTTCTTTTGGAGCTCGTATAATCTGAATGAGTGGGTCAAGTCTTTTTCCTGTTTCTTCAACCTTGTCTTAGGTATTTAAGGCGGGTATGTGACATGATACCAAGGTTTCTTTGTCATATACGGCTTGTACGTCTATCTCAGCATATTGACCTTTACTTAGAAATACTTATGTCTCTGGCTTTATTTCTCTGTGTTATCTCCCTAGCCTCTTCAGTCTACCATGAAAGCCATTGTAACTGTAGCCCAGGTTCTAATATTGCTCTTGTCTTATCATTCCAGTCTTGGGGGATTATTCTATTTTTGATTGCCCAAGAAGTTAAGATTTGTTTTATGATTGGTGAATGCATTCAAAATTTAGTAACACCTTTGTTAACCTTTCTCAGATCCAACACATCCATCCACAGGGTGTCATTCATATTCCTCAGAAACCTGTGTGTGCGCTGTATCTGCTGGTCTTTGTTGTATACTAACCAGATGAGTGGAAGCTTTTTTTCTAACAACTTTCGGTTGACTTTATTTTTATTTTCTGTCTCTACCTGAATATTTTTCTTACCTTTAATTAATATTTTAAACTCCTCTTTTAAGGTCTTTGTCCATATTCTTTATGTCTCTTGTTGTTGTATGTCTGCCATCCTAACATTCTGTTCAATCTGATTTGTAAGTTCTTGTATCTTCTGCTCTAATGTCTCCTCTAAGCCTTGTCTCCATGCCTCTTTTTTTTCTTCCACTTCTTCAATCTGATCTATACATTTTTGAACATTTTGTTCCAAACCTTGCTTCTATATTTTTATTTTTCCTTATTTTGTATCTCTAATATCTTTGTATCTTATATCTGTATCTTATTCTGATTTATTTATTTTAGTAAGATCTCCTGCAATGTTTGCCTCCAAATTTCACCCATTTCTTTTGCTGTCTTTCTAAGCAGTCTCCATATTCTGACTTATAAATTTTTATTCTATCCTATAATGTTTGGCACAACAAACTAAAATGCTTATTAAGATAAGAATGGAACTTAATAATATAATAATTGTAACCAGCAATGTGTCAATTTCCTGTTTTCCATCCCTTTTCAACCATTTAAAATAGTATTACATAAAATCCAAAAGGTCTTTATTCTGCTTGTCATCTTTATGTGTCTATTTCTCTCCAAAATTATTTAACCTCAAACCTCTTTTATCTGATCAGTTTTCTGTGCTTCAATTTGTTTTGTGTTCTTTGTCTCCCTCTGATGTTCAGCTCAGGACATTGCAGCAATTGCTCTTGTTTTAGCTATCCTGTTCTTTTTTTGTTTGGTTAGTTTTTTTTGTTTGTTTGTTTTCTCCATATGAAGTTGAGTATTGTTCTTTCAAGAGCTGTAAAGAATTGACACTGTTGGTCTTCCTATGTGGTTGCTATTTTCTTCAGCTCTCAGAAACTAAGACACCAACCAAAGAACATACACGGGCTGGTCTGAAACCCCTGGCACATATGTAGCAGAGGACTGCCTTGTCTGGCCTTACTGGGAGAGGACTAGCCTAATCCTGTAGAGACTTGATGCCCCAGAGAAGGGGGATACCTGATGGGAAGGGAGAAGTACTTTCTCAAAAGTCAGTGGGATGGAGGAAGGGGTAAGGAACTCTGGAAGGGGGATTAGGGAGCAATATTTGGGATGCAAGTAAATCAAATAATTAGTTTTAAAAATTAATAAAAAAAGAAAGAAAAGCAAGAAATAATCTGTAAAGAATTGTGTTGGAATGTTGATAGGGGTTGCATTGAATCTGTAGATTGCTTTTGGTAAGATATTCATTTTCACTATGTCAGTCCTGATCCATGAGCATGGGATATCTTTCCATCTTCTATATCTTCTTCATTTTCTTTCTTCAGAGATGAGAAGTTCTTGTCATACAGGTCTTTCACTTGCTTGGCTAGAATTACACCAAGATCTCTTGTACCATTTGTGCCTATTGTGAGGGGTTTTGTCTCCCCAACTTCTTTCTTGGCTCCTTTATCACTTACATAAAGTAAGGCGCCTGATTTCTTTGGGTTAATTTTGTATCCAGCCATTTTGTTAAAGGTGTGTATCAGCGATAGGAGTTCTCTAATAGAAATTTTAGGGTCACTTGTGCATCATATCATATCATATCATATCATTTGAGAATAGCAATACTTTGAACTTTGTGTCCCTTTGATCTCCTTTAGTTGTCTTATTGCTCTAATAGAACTTCAAGTACTATACTGAAGAAATAGGGAGGGAGTAGACAGACTTGTCTCTGATTTTAGTGGACTTGTTTTGAGTTCCTCTCAATTTAATTTGATTTTGGCTATTGCCTTGCTGTGTGTTGCCTTTCTTGTGTATATTGTATTCCTGATCTCTTCAAGACTTTTAACAAGAAGGAGTATTCGATTTTGTCAAAGGCCTTTTCAGCATCTAATGAGATGGTTATGTGGGTTTTTTTCCCCTATGGTGGATTAAATTGATGGATTTTTGTCTATTGAACCACCCCTGCATCCCTAAAATGAACCCTATTTGATCATGGTGGATAATGGCTTTGACATATTCTTGGATTTAATTTGTGAGTATTTTATTGAGTATTTTTGCATCAATGGTCATAGGGAAATTTGAATGAAATCCTCTTTCTTTGTTGAGTCTTTGTGGGCTTTAGGTATCAGGGTTTCTGTAACCTCATGAGTTTGGCAATGTTCCTTCTGTTACTATTTTGTGAAATAGCTTGAGAACTATTGATATTAACTCCTCTTAGAAAGTTTTAAAAGTCTGGTAGAATTCTGCACTAAAACCATCTGGCCCAGAGCCTCTTTTTTTTTCACTTTTAATGATTTCTTGTAATTCCTTAGGGGTTAGAGCATTGTTCAGATAGTTTGGCTAATCTCGACTTAACTTGGGTAGTTGGTTTCTTTCTAGAAAATCATCTATTTTCACTTAGAATTTATTCCAATTTATAGAATTTCATCTATTTCCAATTTTGTGGAGTACAAGCTTTTGAAGTAAGACTAATGATTCTTTTAATTTCCTTGGTGTCCATTGTTATGTCTCCCTTTTTATTTCTGATTTTGTTAATTTGGATAGTCTTTTTGTCTTTAAGTAAAGTTGCCTAAGAGTTTGTCTATCTTGTTGATTTTCTCAAAGAACCAGATCTTGGTTCCGTTGATTCATTGTATTGTATTGTTCTTGTTTCTCATTGATTGATTTCAGTCCTGAGTTTGATTATTTCCTGCCGTCTACTCATCTTGGGTGTGTTTGCTTCTTTTCTTTTCTTTTCTTTTCTTTTCTTTTCTTTTCTTTTCTTTTCTTTTCTTTTCTTTTCTTTTCCTTTCCTTTCCTTTCCTTTCCTTTCCTTTCCTTTTCTTCTCCTTTCTAGAGCTTTCAGATCTACTTTTAATTTGTTAGAATGAGAACTCTCCAATTTCTTTTTTCTTTTCTTTTGTTTTCTTTTCTTTGCTTTGCTTTGCTTTGCTTTTCTTCTTTTATTTTTTATTTTTGAAGACAGGGTTTCTCTATATAGCCCTGGCTGTCCTGGAACTCACTTTGTAGACCAGGCTGGCCTCGAACTCAGATATCTGCCTGCTTCCCAAGTGCTAGGATTAAAGGTGTGTGCCACCACCAGCTCCAATTTCTTTATGAAGGCAATTAGTACTGTGAACTTTCTTCTTAGCACTGCTTTCATAGTGTCCAGTAAGTTAGGGTATATTATGCTTTTCATTTTCATTGAATTCCAGAAAGTCTTTAATTTCATTTTTTTCCTTTCTTCTTTTATTTTTTTTAATATTTTTATTAGATATTTTCTTAATTTACATTTCAAATGCTATCCTGAAAGTTCCCTATACCTTCCCCCTGCCCTGCCCCCCTACCCACCCACTCCCACTTCTTGGCCCTGGCGTTTCCGTGTATTGGGGCATATAAAGTTTGCAATACCAAGGGGCCTCTCTTCCCGATGATGGCTGACTAGGCCATCTTCTACTACATATGCAGTTAGAGACATGAGCTCTGAGGGTTCTGGTTAGTTCATATTGTTGTTCCTCTTATAGGAATACAGACCCCTTCTGCTCCTGGGGTACTCTCTCTAGCTTCTCCATTGGGGGCCCTGTGTTCCATCATATAGATGACTGTGAGCATCCACTTCTGTATTTACCAGGCACTAGCATAGCCTCATATGAGACAGTTATATCAGGGTCCCTTAAACAAACTCTCGCTGTCATATGCAGTAGTGTCTGGGTTTGGTGACTGATTATGGGATGGATCCCTGAGTGGGTAGTCTCTGGATAGTCCATCCTTTCGTCTTAGCTCTAACCTTTTTCTCTGTAACTACTTTCATGGGTATTTCATTCCCTATTCTAAGGAGGAATGAAGTATCCACATGCTGGTCTTCCTTCTTGATTTTCTTGTGTTTTGCAAATTGTATCTTGGGTATTCTAAGTTTCTGGGCTAATATCCACTTATCAGTGAGTTCATATCTAGTGACTTCTTTTGTGATTGGGTTACCTCACTAAGGAGGATATCCTCCAGATAAATCCATTTGCCCAAGAATTTCATAAATTCATTGTTTTTAACAGCAGAGTAGTACTCCATTGTGTAAATGTACCACATTTTCTGTATCCATTCCTCTGTTGAGGGACATCTGGGTTCTTTGCAGCTTCTGGCTATTATAAATAAGGCTGCTATGAACATAGTGGAGCATGTGTTTTCATTACCAGTTGGAAGATCTTCTAGGTATATGCCCAGGAGAGGTATTGCTGGATCCTCAGGTAGTACTATGTCCAATTTTCTGAGGAACCACCAGACTGACTTCTAGAGTGGTTGTAGAAGCTTGCAATCCCACCAGCAATGGAGTAGTGTTCCTCTTTCTCCACATCCTCGCCAGCATCTACTGTCACCTGAATTTTTGAGCTTAGCCATTCTGACTGGTGTGAGGTGGAATATCAATGTTGTTTTGATCTGCATTTCCTTGATGATTAAGGATGTTGAACATTTTTTTCAGGTGCTTCTCAGCCATTCAGTATTCCTCAGTTGAGAATTCTTTGTTTAGCTCCGTACCCCATTTTTAATGGGGTTATTTGATTTTCTGGAGTCTAGCTTCTGGAGCTCTTTGTATATATTGGATATTAGTCCCCTATCAGATTTAGGATTGGTAAAAATCCTTTCCCATCTGTTGGTGGCCTTTTTGTCTTCTTGACAGTGTCTTTTGCCTTACAGAAGCTTTGCAATTTTATAAGGTC
>CACVCL010029383.1:0-72874 GCA_902729485.2 Mus minutoides | reverse complement strand
TTACATTTTCTCCTGGAAATATCCCCTGTAAATTTATACTTTACTCCTGCTTTGCACTTCTGAGTCTACATGAACTGCAGGAACAAAATTTTATGCTGCCAAATAGAGGGTGTGGTGGGTCTCACTTTGGATAAATTTATTAGAATATAAAACACATTCATTCCTCATGATGGTCAATTTCAACTGTCAATTGGGTTTTAAAAAAAAAAAAAAAAACAACCCTAGGGTGGGTCTTGAAAGATCACTCAGGATTAAAAGCACTTGCTACTCTTGGAGAGAACCAGAACTCAGTTCCCGGCACCCACTTAGGGCAGCTCACAACTGCCTATAACTCCAGGGGGTCTGACCCCCTTTTCTGGCCTATATTAAACATCTGAACATGTGTTCATACACATATACACACACACCCTTAAGAGGAGGAGGGAAAGGGAGATAAAGGAGGAGAAGGAATAGGAGAAGGAGAAGGAAGAGGAGAGAAAGAAAGCAAAACAGCAAGAAAGACGGGGGAGGGTGGAAGGAAGAAAGGAAGGAAGGAAGGAAGGAAGGAAGGAAGGAAGGAAGGAAGGAAGGAGGAAGGAAGGAAGGAAGGAAGGAAGGAGATAGAACCAGCTGGCATATGTTCAACCTTCCCTGTTCTTTATGTGAATTTTGAGAGTGAAGGCACTGAGCAACAGCCAAGTCTTCATTTTGATGAGGGCAACACAAGCTGGGAGTTACATTTATTCTTAGTTCAAATTTGTGAACTGAATATAAGTCAAAAAGAAAGCCATGGCCTTACTCTCCCAAGAAATTTACAGTCAACTGGATCTTTATGCTCAGAGGCTAGCAATGTCTTAATCACATATCGAAGTTTTACTTGAAAATGAACCTCTCTCCTCCAGTCCAGCAGGACCCAAAGGGAAGAAGTTCAAGGGAAGGTGTCCCTGACCTCTGCCATTGTGGAGATATGTATGGCCAAAAGGGTGGTGAATCCTCTGAGAAAGATCCTAAGCACTTCCACATCGGGCAGTACATTCATCCCAAAAGAAGCCTCACAGGCTTCACCAAGTTGCCCCCACTACAACAGGCTGCAGCGGCAAAGGGTATTCTCTAAAAGCAGCTCAAAGCACCTCCTGCCATTAACCAGTTTCCCCAGGCCCCGAACAGGCAAAGAGCTAACTAGCTGCTTAAGCTTGCCCACAAGTACAGGCCAGAGACAAAGAGTGGAAAGTAAAGGCTACTGGCCTGTGCTGAGAAGAAAGCTGCTGGCAAAGGGAATGTCCCAACTAGGAGACCACCTGTCCTCCCTAGCAGGAGTCAATACAGTCACTTGGTGGAGAACAAGAAGGCTCAGCTGGTGGCGATTGCCCACAACATAGACTCCATTGAGCTGGTGGTTTTCCTGTCTGAGCTGTGTCACTAGACAGGGCTCCCTTACTGCATCAGCAAGGGAAGACCAGACTGGGGTGCCTGGTCCACAGAACATATTTACCAGTGTTGCCTTCACACAAGTTAACTCAGAAGACAAGGAAGCTTTTAGACCAATTATAATGAGATCTGCAGTCACTGGGGAGGCAACACCCGGGTCCTACATCTGTGGCTGGCATTGCCAAGCTAGAAAAGGCAAAGGCCAAAGATCACCGCTAAACTGGATTAAATGTACACTGCTATGTTTTCTATACATAAATAAAATTATCTTCTCCACAAAAGGGGGGAAGGAGAGAGAGAGAGAGAGAGAGAGAGAGAGAGAGAGAGAGAGAGAGAGAAATGAATTGTCTAAAGCAGTGATTCACAACCTGAGGCCTGCAACCCCTTTGGAGTTCAAACAACCCTTTCGAAGAGGTCACCTAAGACTATTGGCAAACACAGATATTTACATTATGATTCATAACAGTAGCAAAATCACAGTTATAAGGTAGCAACAAAAATAATCTTATGGTCAAGGGTCACTACAACATGAGGAACTGTATTACAGGGTCGCAGCAATAGGAAGGTTAGGGACATAGTGGCTGCAGGCTGGAATGTTTATAAGGACCCAGTGTTAAGCCCTTAGTAACACAGACCTCCATAGGCCACCCGAGGAAGCCCTGAGGAGTAATGCATCATTGTTCCCAGCAAGGAATGGGTGGGAAAGGGACAGATTGAGAGGAGATCATAGTCTCTTCCTGGCCTCTTGGGCCCTATCTGGTGATATACTGAAGCCAGCTTGCACCAGCTTGAGAGAGAAGACTTAAATTTTCAGGAATTCTGTGAGCTTCCTGGTAAATACAGTCACTTTATACTATTTCCTAAATTTAAGATTAAATGTATTGTACAAGAACAACAGTAACACTCCCAAGGCATAGCTCATTCTGTTTCATGAGGGTCTTTATGTTGCACAGCACTGCATCAGTATGGAGGAAATACTAAACAATACTGTGCTGGGTGACTCTCCACCCAACTCCATCCATAACACCATGTTTGTGGCTTGAAATCACCCATGTTGAAGCGAGAGCCATTAGAGAAGTTAGCTGATAGTTTTCTGGACTGTAACTCGGCTTTAAAGTGCCTGCCAAGCATCCACAAGGGCTGGGTTCCACCACCACCACCTATTCAGGATTGCAAACATATATAAACTGGGGGGTGGGGGGTTCAGGGTGGATTGTGAGTTAACCCAGAGTTAGGTGCTAGAGATATAGCTCAATGGCAGAGAACATTCCTAACATGGATAAAGGTTCTGGGTTCTGGGTTTCAGAACCGAGACACACTCACACACACACACACACACACACACACACACACACAGAGAGAGAGAGAGAGAGAGAGAGAGAGAGAGAGAGAGAGAGAAGCAGATAACATAGATTAAGACCCCTCACTCACCTCTTCTCACCAGAGGGTTTTTGTTTTATTTTGTTTTGTTTTGTTTTGATTTTAGCTAAGTTCTGGTTCTAAGGCACCCTACAAGAACAAACATAAGGCTCTGTTCCTCCAACACAGGGAAGTAGTTCCTAGAACAACAAAGATAAGGAAAGATTACGTGAGCCATAGTCAAGAAGAGATCTTCATAGACAGGGGAAAACATGCATGCTAGAAAAGCATCTCCCTCCTTTCGAGATCTCCAGATGGAAAGCACAGCATAGCTTGGATCTTCATAGAGGAATGAGAAGTGGGAGAGGCAGAGGGAGGGAAAGGAGGAGGGGAGGAGGGAAGGGAGCAAAAAGGAGGGAGGAGGGGGAAGGAGAGGGAGAGAGAGAGCAGAGCTGTGTGTGTGTGTGTGTGTGTGAGAGAGAGAGAGAGAGAGAGAGAGAGAGAGAGAGAGAGAGAGAGAAATTATAGTTATAACTAAATTGTTTTCCTTCTTCTAATCACAACTCAAACTAGACCTGTTCCTGGGGGTTCCCATACACATGAGTGAAAATGCCCCTTCAGTTTGGGAAGCTTTAATTCAGGTAGCCAGCTCTGACCTTCATGTAGATCCTAATTTTGTTCTTATGAAGAAGTAAAGATGCTAAACTATTATCAGGAAGAAACACAATAGACAGCAGCAATTGCCTCTTGCCAACAAAACACCCCAGCAACTTAGATAAGTTATGACAAGACTCTAAGGGACCCTGTCTTCATGGGGTCTCCACCCTTTGTATCCAGGCATCAGAGCATGGAAAATCCCCCACACACTAAGCACCCAGAATCTCACTCTGCCTTCAGAGGTTCCCAGCAAGTAGGTCTCGGATGGGGCAGAAAACTGAACTTGTCTTCCCGTCAAGTTCACAGGGGATGCTGATGTGTCTGATCCAGGCATCTCATACTGAGAGAAATTATTTGCACATGAGAAATGTAACCATCTAGAGCTTCGGATGTGGCCCAGTTGATGGAGGGTTTATATAGCATGTACAAAGTCCTAGGTTCCATCCTCAGCAGTACATAAGGCAGTCATGATGGGGCATACCTGTAATCCCACACTTAATAGGTGGAGAAAGAAAAAAAATAAAAGTTTAAGGTCATCTTTAGCTACATAGTGATTTCAGGGCCAGCCTGGGCTAGAGACTCTGTTTTTTAAAAGAAGAAACATAGAAATATAAGACAATTTGGGGTACAGAAATGTTCTCTCATGCTTCTATCCTCTCTCTCCTGGGAGAGATGTCAAAGAGCGGGTGAGCTCCTGGGACTTAATGCATACCACTGCAACCTGAACCATAGTACGTACCAAGCTGATTAAAGTTGAGTCAATTTGAGTTGAGTGCCCATCTGCCACTGCCTGAGGGCTGCTCCCAGGAGCTTTCATCTCCACACTTGCTTCCTTCTTGTTGGGGTTTGAGAGGGAATTATCCTAGAATTCCAGATGTTGGCAGCAAGGTAGTCTTTTCGTGAATGTGACAGCCCTCAGGGATTCAGGTTAGGCACTCGTGAAAGCTGCCCTTTGACCTCCACAAGTGTCCTGTGGCATGTGTGCATGCTCACTCACAGTATACACACACTCATGCAAATAAATAAATAAATAAATAAATAAATAAATATTTTTAAGATTTTTGAAGTCAAAAGCTTGCTTGATAATAGAGATGTGCCCCTGCTTTCCTTCACAGTACTTGCTCTCAGGGACTCCGAGGGACATCATATGGGAAGTAAATAATTTAGTTTTTTAAAAAGAAGGTTTTCCATGATCGCATGTAATGTCTGTGTGTGTGAAGGGAGAGCTTTCTCTTTGGTTGTTTTGTTTTGTTTTGTTTTGTTTTTTTTCTTTGGGTCTTTCTAAAGCAAAATCAAATGTCTCTCTGTGTTTCACCCCACAGCCCAGAGGACAGATAACCCCCAAGTCCCCTTTGGTAGCACTCCAGAATCAGTTCTCAGACACTAGAAGAGAGGCATACAAACCCAAGGCCAGGGAGATAGCAAACCAAAGCCATATGTGATGTATAAGTAACATGAGCATCTCTTTCTAAAATATAATGGAGACCTTGGCCAGAGGCAACTCAGTGCCCAAGAGGGATGGCCAAGCCACACCATTCTAGCATTGCCTGGCCTATGCTTGGCCTGTCAGGATAATCCAGCTGGTAGAAATGAAATATTTATCATTGTGTGTATCCACAAGCAGGAAGTGGGGAAGCAGAGAGAACCCTGCCAAGTCCCCACCCACTCCACCACCAGCCCTCTCAAGGCTGCCAGCACGCATCTAAAGAGTAGAACGCATGCCAGAGAGCCCTGACACAAAGCATTGATTATAACCATAGGATTCTCTATTGAGTATTTAAGCCTGTATTGAGTCCAGAGTCACTTAGAAGAAATGGAGAGATCACCAGCTGATTGCATAAATGGATTCCTTAGAATTGCCTTGAAACTCACACTCTCCCTATAGATTCAGTGGTTGCTCTTCAGAAAGGTATTTTTCTCTAGGACATTTGGAGCTTCTGTCTGTACTACATTTAAAATGTGAAGTCAGGGTTTTGTTTTTTGTTTGTTTGTTTGTTTTCTGTATTAGCTGTAAACTATAGGAGCCTAAAAACTGGAAGTTTGGACCCAAACCATACCTGACTTCTCAAGCTGAAGTAGACTGGGGCTGCAGAACTTAGCCTCTGGGTCATGGTACTCCAGCTACTACTGGAGCCAACTGGGGACATAGGGACATGGAAGAGAGACAGATGCAAATGAAGGTGGGAGATGAGAAGCTGAGAATGTCGTCAAAGTTATCCAGCTTCCCACTCACAGGGAGGAATCCACACCATGGTGAGGGAGTGGAGACCCTGCCATCCCCAGGAGACTTGGTAGTCTGAAGACAGTGTGGGGCTCCAGACCTTTGTCTGAAACTGGACATGTCCTCAGATCTCTGCTACCCAGAAGGTGCAATCATAAGACACATACACAGCTGGCCGAGATGCTGCTTGGAGCAGGCTGTCACTTCAATAGCATGTTCCAACCTCGGAAGCCTTAGCCAGTGGTCCACCTGTGCTGCAGCTGTTCTCTGTTTCTGTAATTAATGCAACCCAGAGACAAGAAGCCATAAAAGGCGAGGTTGGCAATGGCAGATGTTTTATAAAGGTCTGTATTAAAAAGGCATTGTGACTAAAGCTGCAACCAAGTTGCAGCTGAAGATATTTACAGCTTATTGCACTGAGGATAGATCAATATCTACCACATATTACATAAAGGATTCTCTGTTCTTACAGATCAATAAGGGAAAAAAAATACAAAATAAGGAGACTCCAGAAACTGTGAAATGAGGCTTTCCCCATGATATAGTGAGGTTTTGGCAAGTGGCATGAAGGAAATAGAAGAAGGATAAGAATCAAGGCAAGGCTGAGCCCCTCAAATTATAATTATAGACTGAGAAAGAGGAAGGCTCTTTCAAGTTTATAAAGAGCCTCAAAAAACAATCCAGAGGTTGGAGCTGTTAAGGAGGCTTGGCCCTGCTCCCCTCTGAGATTGTGCTGTGTCAGTTAGAGTTTCTATTGCTGTGATAAACACCAGGCCCAAAAGCAACTTGAGGAGGAAAGGGTTTATTTCATCTTACATGTCCAGAGAACAGTCCATCACTAAGGAAAGTAAGGGCAGAACTAGAGGCAGGAACCTGGAGGCAGGACCTGAAGAAGCCACAGGAAACTACTACCTTGCTCTCTATGATTTGCTCAGCTTACTCGTTTATACCATGCAGGATCACCTGCCAAAGGATGGCACTGCCTACCAGGTCTGGGTCCTCCCTTCAATAATAGGTCAATAAAATAACCTACCAAGAAAAACCATAAGACTTTCTTCCTCGGGCAAATAAAGGAAGAGGAGGTAGAGAAGTTCTAGAGAAATGACTCAGTCCAGAAGATGCTTGTCACAACCCACATGAGATTCCCAGTCTCAAACCCAGCATGGTGACACTCAACTTGTATCCCAGTACAAGGGAGGCAGAGACAGAAGGATTACTGCCTCTCACAGGCTAATCAGCTTAGCCTAATTGGCAAGCTCCCAAGCCAGAGAGATATCCTGTCTCAAAGATTCAGGTGGATCGATCCTGAGGAATGGCACCTGAGGCTGACTTCTGCCAGCAGCCAGTCCTCCCCACAAACACATGTACACACACGTACACGCACACACATAGGTGCATGCACACACACACATGTACTCATACACACACACACACACATGCACTCATACACATTTATACATACACAGGTGCACATGCAGGAATACACTTACATGCATGTACACACACACATGCACACACATGTATACACTACTACCTGAAGAAACTATGATACAATATTGCATTTGAGACAATTATGTGATAGGGTCATGAATATTTTCTGAAGCTTTATGAATGCTTGAAATATTAGACAATGTTTTTAAAACCTGGTGATTTAAATTGATAAAAAAAACAAGGTCAGAGGCAGAAAAGAAAGCTGAGATACAGAAGGAATTCTCTCTAAGTATATACGTGGGTGGGGGCAGGGCAGGTCTCCCTTCTCACATCACTGCTGTGTGTAATGATTCACTCCCAGGCAGGCTTAAGACCTTGTGAATTGGCCTTGCTCCTGGCCAGGCTGGAGCCAACTGCCAGTCTGCAATCTAACCACCACACTGTCTAGGCCATAAAAATTGAAGTTTGAAGTTTATATTTAGGTACTGAGAAAGTATGTGGGAGGGAGCTGAAGTGGCTCAGGAGTTAAGAACACTTACTGCTCTTACAGGAGGCCCTAAGTTTGTTTCCTAATACCCTTATCAGGTAGCTTAAATGCACCTACAACTCCAGTTCTTGGGAATGTAATGCCCTCTGGTCTCCTCGGGCACCTGCACACATACACGTTGCAAATAAACTTACATGGGCACACATACATACACATAAATAAAAATAATAAATCAATGTAAGTTTAATAAGAAATTGTATGTGCTTGGGAGATGACTCGGGGTATAAAGTACTTCTTTTGCAAACATGAGGGCTTTGTACCAATTCCCAGGACACAGGAATAAAAGCTGGCATAGGGGCATGTGCTGGGAATGCACAGAAAGGTTAGTTCATGGGGCTTAATGTCTAGCCAGCCTAGTCCATTTGGTGATAACTCCAGGCCAGTTAGAGATGCTGTTTCAAAAAGGGTATGGACAGTAACTGATGAATGACATTCAAGGTTGTCCTCTAACTTCTAGTACATACGCACACATATACATGTGTATCTGTATACAGAGCCTGTGCGTGCACGCATGCGCGCACACACACACACAGCTGGCATTTGTTACTTTGTGGATTCTTCTTTCTTCCACCCTTCTCCACCCCTTTTCTTTCACCCTTTAAACCCCCTAACACTAAATAGAAGAGAAAGGGGGATAGAGCGGAAAGGGGGCAATGCTATCATTAGATTACTTCCTGCTGATTAGGGGCACAGAGTTCCTTAGGGTAAGTTTGACCTTCACTGACAAGATATCTAATTTCTGTTTCTTGTGTCTTCTTTGCACATGACTACTTAACAAACCATGACTAACAACAAACAACAGCAACCAACCAACAACCAACAACCCCCCAAAAACTAAACAACTAAACAACCAAACAACCCTCTCAGGGACTGTACTGGCTAGGTTTGTGTCAACTTGACACAGCTGGAGTTATCACAGAGAAAGGAGCTTCAGTTGAGGAAATGCCTCCATGAGATCTAGCTGTGAGGCATTTTTCAATTAGTGATCAAGGGCTCCTTGTGGGTGGGACCATCTCTGGGCTGGCAGTCTTGGGTTCTATAAGAGAGCAGGCTGAGCAAGCCAGGGGAAGNGTGATTAGATAAGATATTAGGAACCCAACTGGGGAACTGCTGCAGGCATGCAAAGCGCTGAGGGGTGGGGGTGGCATCACAGGACCAATCAAACCACAGGGTTGAGTTGAGTTGCAAAGAACAGGGCCTTAGAAACTAGGTGTTGAGACCAGATCCTGATGGATGAACAGATGAGTTCAAATGATTTATATCAGTGAAGACCAAGATGAGATGAACCCCACTACAAGCTGGAGTTCTCTCTCTGCCTGTCACTCACTTGAGGCACACACTGAGAAGTCACCTACTCTGTTCATCTGTGTGATGGTGTGAATGTGAATGGGCCCCATGGGCTCATATATTTGAATATTTGGTTTCCAAATGGTAAAACTGTATAGGAAGGACTACGAGGTATGGCCTTGTTGGAGGAGACAAATCACTGGGGTGTTTGTTACAGGATATTTGAATATGTTTCTAGTAAGAGTGTGGCTTATCCCTTAGCACACACCTTTAATCTCTCTGGCTGGAATATAGACATGCCCTTCATATTCTCCTTTAATCCCAAAGAATGAAGTAAAGTTAGTTTGTAGAAGGAAATGCCCATGTTTGAAAACGATGTCTAACTGAGTGGCAGAAAAAGTGACGAATCAGAGAAAGATTTGACAGATTAGGATGTGCCCAGCTCTCCCAAGAGGAGAGAGCAAAGGGAAGCCACTTTAGGGAGAGATGGAGACAATACAGGAAGAAGAGAATACAGTAGAGTTTGTGGAGAGCGGTGTAGTAGAGTTGAGAAGGAGAGTAGAACAGCAGAGAGGGAGAAGGACGCAGTTTTACCAGGTGAGTTTTACAGAAACAGATGAAAAGAGAAGAAGCTAGGCACAGGTAAAGATAGAACAAGCAAGAGAATGAAAAGGAGCCAGAAGATTAAAAAAGATGTTAGAGTTAGTTTGAGGCCAAACAGAGCAATTCAGAAGCTGAGAAACAAGCTAGATTGAATAAGTCTGCTGGGAAAGGAGTTTGGGCCAGAACAGCTGAGTTGAACCAACCAGTTAGAGTTCAGAAAGAACTAGGAAGGGTGAGCTTGCTTATTCAAGAGCAAGTCTCAGAGGCTGAAAACATTCTAGGCCTAGATTAACTTGTCCAGAGGCTCAAAACTTCCAGGAGTAGGCCTAGGTTGGCAGACAGAGGCAGTAAGCCTCCTAGTCAATAATTAAAACAGAAGTAGTTACTGTCACGCTGGGGTAGTTTTAACCTCATCAGTTCAGTTAGCTCTCTCTGTCTCCTACTTGTAGATAAAAAAGTGAGCTATCATCTTCCACTCCAGTGCTATTCCTGCTTGTCTGCCTGCTGCCATGTTCCCTGTCCTGATGGTCATGGACTGCAACCCTCTACAACTCCAAATTAAATGTTGCTTTTTAGAAGTCCCTTTGGCCATGGTTTTTGCCATAAATGTAGAAAAGTCACTAAAACAGGTTGGCATGTTGGGTAATTCCCCAGCCTGGTTCATCTGGCATCCATTTAATATGCCCATGAGCCCATATGTCCCCAAACCACCTTGATAAGTTTGTAAGTGGTACCTTTTGTTTGTAGAGTAAGTTATTTCTCAGCATGTGCCTTGTAAGTGGTGAGGGGCAGATGATGGCGTCTCCGTGCAATATAGAGTCAACTTGGACTCAAACTGGAGTCAAATGCTGCTTTGTTAGATCAAGTCACAAGGCCAGGCAGAGCCTAAAAGCCAGTGCTCACATAATATAGAGTCACTTAGATCAGGAAACAAACTGATACCACAGGAAAAGAGGGATGGAGGCAGGAAAGGAAGGATGGGGAGGGGAGAGGGAAGAATGTTCACTTCATTATCCATTATAAACACGGACATGAAAGGTCACAACCCAAGTTCTTATCATCTGGTGTAGCCTGTACCTTAGTAACAGCGTTTCCATTTAAATTACCTTAGGTTTGACTTTCTCTTCTGTTCTGATGCATATTTTGTGAATTCACTGTGGAAGAAAATCAGTGCGGGTTAGAGCAGAGATGATTCTATCCCTTTCTAAAATGTCAAAGATTATCACTTTTGTATTCTATAAGGTATCTGATCATACTGACTGTGCTTCTTTCTGATAGCAATTAAGTTAAAGTTTCAAGAACCTATAATTTAAGCTCACAGTTGACTCAAAGGGATGAAAAAAAATGTTTGTTTTTCCTTTTCTTTTTCTATGGGCATGCATAATGAATTAAATGTAGGGCTCTCTTTCTTGATTATTGCTTTAGAAAGAAATTGTCAGGTCTCATTACTCATCTTCAAAAAGAGATAATAGCATACTTTATTATAGAATTTTTATGTATTGCTAATGTCTAGAAAGCTCAGCAGATTAATTCTCTCTATACAAGGTGGAATTCATTGAGCGAATGGGACATCAATACCAGCCCATCAATTGCAACCTGAAGACTTTATAGGAAAGGTATATAGCAACCTAATAAGAAACATATAAATCTGTTATTAGAGATATAAACTAATGCCTAGGAGTTATTGAAGATTGATCTAAGAACCATGGTATTCAGTAGATAATGTTTTAAATATTAAGTCATATAGATTACCTTATTGGAGATGGAGGAATGTGGACGGCCCAAATTATGCTGAGATTTGAAAAAAAAAAATCCAAACTAAAGATAAATTGTTAAAGGTACCTAAAAAACAGAAAAAGTTGCAGGTTTGAAAGGGTCTCTAATAGGACAGGACCTCAGACCTCCGTTTTCCCGGGACAAGTTCTAAGACTCTAGGGCTGTGGAGTAGAAGAGCTCTGAGTGCCACAATGGGGTAACTGGTCTCATTAGCCATTCCACACAGCATGGAGACACACACAGTGGAAGCTTCTGCCTTGCTTTCTGGAAGACTCGAGTGAAGTGGACCCACTGATGCTCAGTAACTTTTATTTGGCCCTCCAAAGTCAATCTTCCCCTGCCTACCCTGCCTGCACTCCCTTGGATGAGACACAACACCGACCTATAAAGATGGCTCCAGTCACTGCGGCTTCCAGCTGGATTTGCCCTAGTAACCAGTCCAGCTAGAAGAACAAAGGCCAAAGGTAAGTGAGGTTGAACGTCTGTTTCTAGCTCCTTCCTCTCTCAGGCTTTGATGTGAAAGGCCACAGCTTCCATCAAGAGCATCCCAGGGAGCTGGATCTTTGCAGTCAGGAGTGCTGGCTGCTCTTACACAGGACCTGTGCTCAGGGTCCCAGAACCACATGATGGCTTCCATCCACCTGTAACTACAGATCCAGGGGAATGTGGTGCGCACTTTGGGTCTCCTCAGGTACTGCATGCATGTAGTTCAAAGATATACATGCAGACATAAACATAAAATAAATAGTATTTAAAAGAGGTCCTTCTAGTTATAGTACATGCCCTGTCTTTAAACATCCAAAGACCTGATTTCTACTTTGAATCTTGACCTATATACTCTATACCATGTCTCCAAGCTGTGGGTAAGGACCACTAAAAAAACTCACCAAGAGAAGATTATGTGAAAAGAGGGAGGCACACATACACACACACACACACACACACACACACACACACACACACACACACACACACACACACACACACACACACACACACACACACACACACACTATTGCCAAAGCATTCATACCACAGAAAACATCAGAAACAACAGTAGGCACATTTGTAATATCAATGAAGATTCAGCCAAGATGTTACTCATACCTCCCAGAGACACTGTGACATGTCTCAGCAAAGGTTCTCTGGTTGAAGCCCTGGCCTTGACTGATGAGAACCTCACCTGATTTTTATTGTGTCCCTAATATTCTGGTGATAGCTGGAGGCCTATAGTTCAGTCTGCCATCAGAATTTCAGTCATTACTTCCTTAGCTGTGGTGGACTGAGCTGCAATGCCTTTAATGAAGTACTACTATAAAAGTCCCTGTGGTAGTTTGAATATGCTTGACCCCCAAAGTACTACTTTTAGGAGGTGTGACCTTGTTGGAGTAGGTGTGGCCTTGTTAGAGTAAATGCATCACTATTGGAGGTGAGCTTTGGGTTTTATGTTTAAGCTCTGCCCAGGGCAGAAGAGAAAGCTGCTCTTGGCTTCCTTAGGCTCAAGATAAAGAAGTCTCAGCTCCTTCTCCAGCACTGTGTCAGCCTGAATGCTGTCATGCTTCCAGCCATGATGATAATGGACTAAACCTCAGAACCTGTAAGCCAGCTTCAATTAAATGTTGTCCTTTATAAGAGTTGCCTTGGTAATGGTATCTCTTCACAACAATGGAAACACTTAACTAAGACAGTTCCTTTGTCATTTGCATTTGCCACCAGACCCCAGGGTTATACAACATACTCAGGTCTGGTAAGATGTGCACTCAGCATTGATGAGAACAACTGGTCAAGCACCTGCTTCCAAACAGATGGGACAGGCACACACAGGCTGCTCTCCACAAACTGAGAGGCAGCACTCACTGTGTTAAAATAACACTTAGGAGAAAGTTATACGAGGTTCCTGACTACAAGCATAGCAGAGTAACATTAATAATGTCAGGGGTTTGCTCTCTCACGTGGGATGGGGCTCAAGTTGGGACAGTCATTGGTTGACTGTTCCCTCAGTCTCCATTCCACCGTTAGCCCTGCATGTCTTGTAGGCAAGACAAATTTTGGGTTGAAAATTTTATAGGTGGATTGATGTCCCCCCTCCCTCTTCTAGAAGTCCTGGCTGGCTACAGGAGGTGGCCACTTCAGTCTCTATATAACTATCTGGTAGGAATCTCAGTTGGGGCACCCTCATAGTCTCCCCATATCCTCCCATGTCCAAGGCCTCAAGCTAGTCACCAGAGATGCCCCTGATTGCCATTCTCACTCCCAGCCTTCTCCTGCCCCCCCTTCTCCCCACACTTGATCAGCATCCTCATGCCCTTCCTCACCTTCTCTCCTACCCAGTTCCCTCTCTCCATCCACCTCCAATGACTATTTAGTTCCTCCTTCTGAGTGTGATTGATCCTCCCTTGGGACCTCCTTATTACCCAGTTTCTTTGGATCTGTGGATTATAGCATGATTATCCTGAACTTTATGGCTAATGTCCACTTGTGAGTACATACCATACATGCCTTTGTGACTCTGAGTTATCTCACTCTGAATGAAATTCTCTAGTTCCATCCATTTGCCTGCAAAGTTCATGATGTCTTTGTTTTTCATAGCTGAATAATATTCCACTGTGGAGAAATACCACATTTTCTTTATCTATTTGTCAGTTGAGGACCATCTGAGTTGTTTCCAGTCTGGCTATTATGAATAAAACTGCTACAAACATAGTTGAGTGAGTGTCTCCGTGGTATAGTGGGCATCTTTTGAGTATATACCCAGGAGTGGTATAGCTGGGTCTTGAGGTAGAACTTTTCCCATTTTTCTGAGAAACTGCCAAATTGATTTCCAAAGTAGTTTGTACAGCTTTGCACTCCCAGCAGCCATGGAGGAGTGTTCCCTTTGCTCCACATCCTCACCAACATGTGCTATTGTAAGACCCTGACCCTCGGTCAGTGGTACTTACTTCGAGATGCCTCCGAATGAGACACTGAGACACAAATCGATGCAAAAGCAAGAGGTCGACCTTCAATTAGTCCCTCAAGGCAAGTGACTAGAAGGCAACCCTGAATGGCTACTACAAGCACCATTTGTTGAAGATACTTTCTTTTTTCCATTGTATGGTTTTGCCACCTTTGTCAAAATCAAGTGTCCAATAGGTGTGCAGGTTTAGCAGTATGGAGGCAGATACAGAGATCCACAGCCAAACATCATACAGAGCCTGAGGAGTCTTGTGGAAGAGTCCAGGATAAAAGCAATCAAGCTGGAGAGGTCAAGGATACCACAGAAGACCTACAGAGTCAACTAATCTGGAGCCATAAGGGCTCATAGAACCCGGGCCACTAGCCAGAGAGCATGCAGGAGCTGGACCTAGACTCCCTACACATTTATAGCAAATGTGTAGCTTGATCTTCATATGGGTCCCCTAACAAGTGGAGAGGGAGCTGTCTTGATCTCAGTTCCCTGCCACTGGATCTTCCTCTCCCTACCTGGACTGCCTGGTTGGGCCTCCATGGGAGAGGGTGTGTCTAGTCCTGCTGGAACTAGATATCCCAGTATGAAGTGGTACGCAATGGGGCCTCCCCTTCTCCAAGGGATTTGTAACAGATTTGTAAGGGTAGAACTGGAAAGAGAGGAGGGAGGAGGCTGTGATCAGGATGTAAAGTGAATAAAAATTACATTATCAGGAAAACACACACGCACATACACTTAGCCTGGAGTGTGTCGTTTCAGTGGGTATGAGTTTATACTCTCTGGGGTTAGAAAAGAAAGTAGGTCTAATTAAGAGAGGAGAAAGGATGTTTCAGATATTTGCCTTGCAGAAAGTACTTTAAATAAGAGATGCCATGACCTCACATGGCAGCTTGTCATATCTGGAAGACACAAAAGGAACCAGGACATGTGGGAGACAGTGTTTTGGCTAAGCTGCTAAGGGAGGAAACAGACTAATGCTAAGTGATCCTACATGGTTAGGGGTTGAGAGGGGGACATATGATAAATGGTCTGGAGAAGTGAGTCAGAATCCATGTGTGCTATCGTTAGACTTAGTCTCTGAGTCACCAAGAAAGAGACCACCATCCCAACTGGGCATGGGAAACTTTGCTCTTGATCAGTGGTTCTCAACCTTCCTAATACTGGCAACCCTGATATGCAGGATGTCTGATACTGGACGCTATGGGGGCCGAAACCTACAGGTTGAGAAACACTGCTCTTGATTAACAGTATGTGCCCAGAAGAGCAGTCATAGAGACAGGACGTATCCTCGGGTTTTTAATCCTAATGCAGGTGGCAGCTTTGTCAGCTGTGTCTTTTCCACTTTGGCTAGGATCGGGTCGACCTCCCAATCTTATTCAATAGGCTTAGTCTGAAAAGAATTGGTGCACAGGAAATAAAGGAGGAGGAATGAGGGGTCAATGCTCCAAGGAGAAAGAGAAAGGGTCACAGCGCTAAATTCCAGGAACACAACATTGGGCTTTTGTGTAAACAAAGGTTTTACTGGGTGGGTGATTAAAACATTTACATAAAAGTCTTATAAGGGAGAGATAAAAGATTTGTACTCCTTGTCCTAAACACAAGTTTAATCTTATTTGATAAAAAAGACTCATATTTGATATTTCTTATGCTGCCCAGGATAGAGGCTGTGAAACAAACAAAGCAAATGGAGAGCCTGGTATGGTGGTGTTCACGTGTCATCTCAGAATGCAGGAGTCTCAGGTAGGAGAGGGCAAATGCTAATGATGTGTTTATTAAAAGATAAAGAGAGAAGAAATATGTTTTGGTGGGCGTGGTGAGGTTTGAGAGAAGGAGGTGCTTCTGCAAGCCCATGCTGAGGCCTTCCCCCTGAGGGACCAGCCAAGGTATAGTGTAGAATAGAGTTTATTCGGGGCATGGGGAGGGGAGTCAAGAAAGTAGTAGAGATGTAGTAGAGACGAGAAAGGCAGAGAGAGAGAGAGAGAGAGAGAGAAGAGAAGTAGAAGCCATGAGCACATGGGGTGGGGAGGGGATGGGAAGAAAGGAGGGAAAGGGGCAAGAGGACAGAGAGGGAGCAAGAAGGCAAGAGAGAGGAGGGAACAACCAGCCCCTTTTATAGTGAGTCAGGCATACCTGGCTGTTGCCAGGTAACTGTGGGGAGGAGCTTAGACAAACACCCCCCCCCCAACAACTAACACATGGCAAGGCCCTGTTGGGGCAGGAAGGGCAAGGAGAGGACAGGTGTGAGGATAAAGGAGTGAGGAAGTGAAGGTACCTTTGGCAGCTCATGCCAAGGTATTCCACTAAGAAATCACACCACACAACAGACCTAGAGTAAGAGGTTTACTGGGAGGAGGGGTGAAAACAAAAAGCCAACTTAGAGTGGGGACATAAAGGAAAGATGGAGGTAGACAGGCAGGGAGACAGGAATATGAGAGACAGAGAGAGAGACAGACAGACAGACAGACAGACAGACAGAGAAACAGAGAAACAGAGAAACAGAGAAACAGAGAAACAGAGAAACAGAGAAACAGAGAAACAGAAACAGAGAAAGAGAGAGAGAGATCTGGGGTAGCTAAGAGTTCGTTTATAAGTGGCACCCAACATACTTGGCAGCAGACCTGGTGACAGCAGCAGGTGATGCCCCTGAGGGTAGGTCAATGGAAATGCCTGATTGTTAGGGAGGCAGGGTTAGGAGGTGGGGAGATGCACAACCATAAACATACACTCACTTGTTCTGTTGTTCTTCTGATAGGTCTGTAATGCCAACATTGAAAAGGCTGACACCAGAGAATCACCTGTACCAGGACAGCCTGGACTACACAGGAAAACCTTACTCAAAAAACATAAAAAGGCACACAAGATCAGAAAGAGGAATGGGACTTGAAATTCCCTTGAAAAAGTGAAACATGAAAAACAAAAAATTCTAGGCCTTTAGGCCCAGGCTTGAGAATGTGACCTTTGTGACTCAATGCTCCAAGGCATGCTAATCATAAAACAGATAGCCACATTTCTCCACCCACCCACTTCCTGGGTTCGGGGAGTGTTCATTCAAAGAAAGTCACCCTGACCCACACTGACTGCTCCTGGAACCCGCTTTGCAAATGTGCTATTGTTAGAAATTCATAGAAAATGTCTTGACTCCCACTCCCTCATGACTCTTAACTGGTATTTTTGGTATTTTCCAACAACGCCTTCCCCACCCCCTTGAGTTGTGGTTTCTTTCTTTAAATACCCCCTGTCCCAGCTACTTGGGGCCCACAGTCCTCTACTCCTGCGTGGTGTACAACTGTGGGCCCCAGAGCGCACCTGGAATGAAAGTCCTCTTGCAGTTTGCATCAAGACTGTTTCTCGTGAGTGATTTGGGGTGTTGCCTCTCCTGAATCAGAACACTGGGGAGTCCTCATGTTGTGAGTCTTTCACCCTCATAGGCTGCAGGGCCAGGTAGGATGTCAGAAGCCAGAATGAAGGACACCAACTCTAATAAAGAAGTCTCCTCATCAGAATGCCAGCTTCAGTTCTCAAGGTATGTGACTGACTGAGGTCACCAGGCTAAGCCTCCTGCCAGAGCAAGCAGCAGATGTGGCCTTACTGTGACTCTTCAAAGGCAGTCTCTGATTCTAGGACCCTTAAACTCTCTCCCCTCCCTTAGTTCATGTTGGATGGTCCTCCTGCCTCTCTACAGTGACCTGAGAGCCTAAACACGCTCTTGGTGGTTTGCCTCTCCATGGGTTGGCTGTCACCTCTCCAGAGGTGGTGAGATCTGGGAAAACAGAGCTGATGCTACACCACTCTCAAGGGTGGAACCTGGGAGAATGGAGCCGATAAAAGAATCAGTTCAAAGTCTCATGTAACAGTCAACTTTATTAAGAGCCTCAGACAATTTGTACTCTTGAAGGTTAAGAAAGGTCACATGAGTAAAAATAAAAAGCTGTGTGCAATCACAAGGACAAACTGCATGCAAATAAAGCAAGTTCTTCCATAGAGGCATTATATAGTTTAAACCTTTAATTGAATAACAGCAGCTTCAGTAATAAGTAATCTCAGGTAAATTCACTCCTGTCTGCTATACCTGGGAAGACCACAAAAGCATTCTAAGAACAATTCTGGTCTTGTCTTGTTTTCTTGGAATGTTCTCACCAGCACTCAGAAGTCACCTCACTTGACTCTTTCCTGGATCATGTTCTAGCAATGTGCCAGTCACACAGCCTGGAAGTGATTCTCACCCTTCCTAATGCTACAGTCATTTAATACAGTTTCTCATGTTGTGGTGACCCCCAACCATAAAACTATTTTTATTGCTCTTTCATAGCTGATGATACCATTGTTATACCATTATGAGTCATAATGTAATATCTGCCTTTTCTGATGGTCTTAGGTGGCCCCTGTGAAGGGGTTGGTCAAGGCCCAAGGGGATTGTGACCCACAGGTTGTGTTGGTTTGAATGAGACTGTCCACTGCAGGCTCAGATGCTTGAATGGTCTGTCCCTAGTTAGTGAAAACTGTTTAGGAAGGATTAGAAGGTGTGGCCTTGCAGGAAGAGGAATTGTTCAACTCTGAACAGGGGTGGGGCTTTGAGGTTTCAAAAGCCCAAATTAGGCCCAGTGTCTCTCTCTACCTGCTGCCTATGAATCTGGATGTAAAAGCTCTCAGCTACTTCTCTAGCACCATACCTGCCTGTCTGCCTGACACCAAGCTCCCAGCCTTTACAATAATAAACTAATCCTTTTGTTTGGTTGGAGTCCCTGACTTAGTCCAGTAAATTCCGTTCCTCCAAATAGAAAAAGGTGCCAAACCTCAGTCACACATTCCTGACAGCTGTCCCAACCCCATGCACCTGACGTCACCAGCTACCCAAACCCTTGCCTTAGATAACCATACCTTGGCACAAACCACCCAGTGTGTGGCAGACACATCATTTTCCTTCACCTACAGTCTATAAAAACCTTCTCTGACATAGACTGCCTATGACTTTTTCCAGTTTCATTCCCCGAGGCTGGTGAACTCCCCCAAATAAACCTGCTTTGTTTTGGGGGGGCGGAGTTTGTTTGGTTTTTGTTTTTGTTTTTTGTTTTTTTCTTTTAATTCAGTGAAAAGGGGCTTATTTCTTTGGGAAAGAAAGTCTAGCAAGTCCTCAACCAATTAAATGCTTTCTTCTATAAGTTGCCATTATAATGGTACCTCTTTACAGCAATAGAACAATAACTAGGACAGAAGCTGGAACAAGAATATAATATTTCTGTGACAGTCCTGACCAGGCTGCTTGTTGGAGAAATATGGAAGACTTTGAGACTTTGGACTAGAAAAGCTGTTGAATACTCTAAGAAGGGATTAATGGACCATCCTAGTAGAGTCATGGAAGACAATGGTGATGAAAGAGATGTGAACGAAGCAGACCTGGCTCAAGAGGTTTCAGAGGGGAAGAGTAGTATCAGCTGTCATTGTGGTATTTTGGGAAAGAATGTGGCTACTTTTAGCTCTTGTCCTAAAAAATCTGCTGAGGCTAAATTGAAGAGTTTTGGATTAATGTGGTTGGTAGAGGAGCTTTCAAGACAGACCAGTATTGACCAAGTCGCATGGTTATTAGTTATCACCTTTATACAGATCTACAGTGAAAAGGATCAAGGGGGCCAAAGAGAAGCACAGACTAGAGTTTGCAGAGAAAAAGAGAATCAGGAAATGTAATGATGGAGCCAAGACCTGTGCTCAAGAAGATAACGCCTTTCAAAGAAAAACCTAATGCTACAGGAATAAAACGAGTGAGTAGTAACACCAGGACAAGACTCCACCCAGCTAATCCTGCAACCCACGAAAGAAAACAGGTTAGGGATTTTCTAGGCCTAGACAACAACCTTAAATCTTATGTAAATGTAATTCAAAGAGGGGGCAAAGTTCCAGGCCCAACAGAACACAAAAGTTGGCAGTTTCAGCCATGTGATAGCTCTGGCTTTAAAACCAAGGATACAAGAAAAACAAGCTATGGAATCTTCTTCAGTTAAGAAAAGTCACCAAGGCTAGACCTGTGACAGGGGAGTCCCTGCATGGAGGCCCAGAGAGACCATTGAATGAAGCTCTGAAGGTCCAAACCTTTATTGGAGACCCAAGATGTTTGATATTTCAGAGCTGTGGGGCACCTGCTGAGGAGAGCTGCAAACAGGATGTGAAACCAGCCCAAGAAAGAGAAGTGTGCAACAGTCAGCAAAGCCAGAATGAAAGAGACATCTAACGAACCCTTTCATATCAGACATGGAGTTCCAGAATTTGGATTTTTGCCCTGCTGGTTTTCAATCTTCACTATTACTATGCCCTTTTCTTCCCTTTTTAGAGTGGTGATATATATTCTGTGTCATTGTATGTTGGAAGTATATGATCTGCTTTTTGATTTTACAAGGGACAGTTAAGAGATTGCCTTGAGACTGTGATAGGAGGCTTTTGAAGTTTTACTAAATACATTTTGCATTATGATATGGCTACAAGCCTTTAAGGACCAGGGTATATAATATAGTGTTTTGCATGGGTATAATCCCCATGGGGTCAGATGTTTGAATGTTTGGTCCACAGTTACTGATACTGTTTAGGAAAAATTAGGAGATGTGATCTTGTTGGAGGAGGTATGTCACTGGTGGGTGGGATTTAAGGGAGCTTTCAGCTACTTCTTTAGCACCTTGCCTGCCTGCCACCACATGCCCAGCCATGATGAGAATAGACTAACCCTCAGAAACTGTAAGCAAGTCCCCAATTAAATGCTTTCTTCTGTAAGTTACCTTGTTCATGGAGTCTCTTTGCAGCAATAGAACTGTAATTAAAACAACAGGCATAGTGGTGTGTGCCTGTTATCCAGAGCTGGGGATAACAGATACAAGATCTAAGGGGCTTACTGGCCAGGCAGCCTAGCCAAAACAGGTTCAGTAAGAGACTTTCACTTATAATTACACAATTCTAAATGTAACCATTGGGATAAAAATAAAGTAGGCCATTGCTTATTGTAGAGTTTTCAGCATCTAGCTTTCTCCATGTGTCCACAAATTCACAACACCAACATAAAAACAGCCCCAAGGCATCAAAGCTTTTAAGCAATCCACAAAGAGGTAACTGTTGGCAGCCAGATAAACTGCAGAAATGGTGGCAGTGGCTGATTTCATAGATGCAAATATTAGGAAACTTTTCAAAAGACATCTATCTCTAAGGAAGAGAGAGGGCATCTTTAATTGAACAATTGTATTTAGCTTTAATATAGAAGCTGGGGAGCATATGATGGTCTATAGTGAATCAATAGAAACTCCAGTACACATCAGGCTCTGCACTGCAAAAAGATGATCTTTTCAAATGAGATTTCCACTGCTAGGGCATCTGCTAACAGATGCACTATGGGAATCTATTTGAAAAAATACTGAATTGAAAGGTGACCATAATCATCTACGCGAATGGAAAGCCAGTGATTTGATTTCAAGCTTAACGTGCCCTGCCCAAGATCTTAAGCACTGTGAAGGGAAACGCCTGCTGTTTTCCCCTGCACTCTCAGGACATGTTTGTTTGTCTCCAGCCTTCCTTTTGGGACCAAGTTTTTGACTCCTTGGCCATCTGTCTCCAATACCTGTGAAAGTTGCCAGAAAAAACACAGGGTTGGAGCCAGCAAAACTCATAGCCGTGTTCTGTTTCCTAGGGCAACAAGTCTAGATGAAGAATGTACGGGGTCCATAGAGTCCTTCCTGAGAGAGGAAAAAGTAAGGAAGATGAAAGCTCCTTCCAAAATCCAGCTCTGCGATGCAAGGCTAAAACCTATGCCAGGGTTACTCTTAAGCCTTGTTTGCTGTGATGGCAGAAAGCTGAACTGTCCTGAAGCATCTTGAGGCCCTTGAGACCTCGCAAAATGAGATCTCAGTGGTCAAGCACTACATAAATCTTTTTTTTTTGCTTTTATTTTTCAATTTTTATTAGATATTTTCTTCATTTACATTTCAAATGCTATCCCGAAAGTCCCCTACAGCCTCCCACCGCCCTGCTCCCAACCTACCCACTCCTGCTTCCTGGCCCTGGCATTCCCCTGTACTGTGGCATATGATCTTCACAAGACCAAGGCCCTCTCCTCCCATTAATGGCCGACTAGGCCGTCCTCTGCTACATATGCAACTAGAGACACAGTTCTGGGGCGTACTAGTTAGTTCATATTGTTGATCCTCCTATAGGGTTGCAGACCCCTTTAGCTCCTTGGGTACTTTCTCTAGCTCCTTCATTAGGGACCCTGTGTTCTATCCAATAGATGACTGTGAGCATCCACTTCTGAATTTGCCAGGCACTGGCATAGCCTCAGAAGAAAGAGCTATTTCAGGGTCCTGTCAGCAAAATCTTGCTGGCATATGCAATAGTGTCTGGGTTTGGTGGTTGTATATGGGATGGATCCCCAAGTAGGACAGTCTCTGGATGGTCCTTCCTTCCCTCTCAGCTCTTAACTTTGTCTCTGTAATTCCTTCCATGAGTATTTTGTTCCCCATTCTAAGAAGGAACAAAGTATCCACAGTTTGGTCTTCCTTCTTGATTTTCTTGTGTTTTGCAAATTGTATCTTGGGTAGTCTAAGTTTCTGGGCTAATATCTGCTTATCACTGAGTGCATATCATGTGTGTTCTTTTTTTTTCAATTTTTTTATTAGATATTTTCTTCATTTACACTTCAAATGCTTTCCCAAAAGTCCCCTATACCCTCCCCAAACCCTGATCTCCAACCCACCCACTCCCACTTCCTGGCCCTGGTATTCCCCTGTATTGGGGCATGGATTATATGCATAAATCTTAAGCTTGCTTGCCTCACTACAGTTTGTCATAAACAATCCTTGGAGTCCCTGCCCTGTATGGTCAGACAGCATTGGCCCATAATTTCAGAGTCTTTGCTTCTGAAAGGCTGAAAGCTTTCCAGTGTGCATGCATTGCAGGAGCACAAATAAACATGCATTTAGAGAAAGAGATCTTCATCCTCTTAAACCAAGTTCAGGCAGAAAGGACTCCTCCACAGTCCAGTGAAGTCTTGCAGTTAGGAGCATGTTGGGAGTCCCAGCATCTTGGTGCATGCCAAGAAACTACCAGTGGTTCTCTTAAGATGCCCACAACTGCATCTCCTCACCATTTGGTCCATGAGAAACTCCTCTTTCCATAGTTCAACATATGCAGTCATCACTGCTGATGGTCCTCTGTGTTCCCACAGTAACCATCTAATGAGGAAGGCCTGCTGGCTCGATCCTCTGTGTTGAGGAATATATTAAATGCACATATTACAAAAGTGATATTAGTTTATATTTGGTTAACATAAATATTGTATTTTTATTGATATAGCTTGAAGTTTCAGAGCATCATCCGCTTGGCCTGACGGTTAATTGTCAGCTCTTCTTCCAAATGCATCTGACCCATCCTTCTCACCTTGGGGCTCTGTAACTGGGTAGGACAAACCTTGCCAACTTTAAATACCCACCTCACCTCTTAGTGCAGAAAACTCATGAACTCCTCAGGAGCCCTAATAGCTCAGCCTTCTCCACACCACCTGCTTTACTGTGAGATACCTCACTCACTCCATTTCACTCAAATTAACAGCAGTCCTCAAGGCCTCTGCTCCAGGAACTCCTATTTGCCACTTCATATGCATAGCCCGCATCATGGCGAGCCAGGCTATCCATTAAAAGACTCTAAATGGCTTATTTACTTTTACCCTCTTAGAGAAATGATTCAGTGTTCTGCTTGGGAGCCAAATTGCATCCCAAGAAACCAATGTGTTTTCTCCCTTTGAATGTAATGTAAAAATCTCTCTTGGGTTTCTACTGGATTCACACTCTTGTCAGCGGGATACTGAGAAAGTCTGGGCTGAATGTTTAAAGCCATATGGGAAACACCCTGAAGGAAGCATTGGAAATAAATAAAAGGTTTCTCAAACAACGCTTATGAAAGAATACATGGACTGAGACGAAAAGCCTGGGGAGAGAGTACCCTGTGATACCTGTCTCATGGATGCAAATGTTCAAAACACTCGCATACATAAGTTACCGTCTGTACAAGAAGGCCTTCTGTCTGTGTCTGCCACATCTCAAAGTTGTGTTGAAGTACCCCGAATCACTAGAAGTCTGCCCATGTGTCAGAGGGGTGGAGGCAATGGAGCCATCACCCTAGAGAAGTGCCCGGTTTAGGGTTCTCTCATATATGAGCAGAGAAAATCAAGGTCTTAGCATCAGACTGCAAATAGTGACTGAACAAGAGCAGCAGAAGAAAGACCCCATCTCTCCTATCCCAGAATGAATCACGGAGAGGCTCATCCCATCTACACAAGGGGTTGGGTACCACAGGCAGTCACTTTGAGACATTCTTTTTTTTATTTGTAAAAGTTCTTTGGCCACTTCTCACATTGGTATGCCCTTTTAAAGCTCTAACCAGCACAGTGTCTGGTGTACAGTTAGTTTTCAATAAATAACTTCAGAATCAAAACAAGAAGAATAGACAGACAGACAGACGGACAGACAGACAGACAGACAGACAGTATGTAAGAGAAGGACTCTAGCACGGTGAACACAGCTCTGACAGGCTTTGCCTTTCTCCTCCATTCCCTCTGTCTTGGTGAACTGTTAGATTCCATTCCTAAAGCTAACCACCAAGGTCTATTCCCTTATTTGGCCTTCTCCTCTTCCTCTCTCCTCCCCTCTCCCCTCTTTTCCCTCACCCCTCCCCCTCCTCTTCCTCTCCCCTCCCCCTCTTCTTTCTCCTCCTGCTGCTGCTGCTGCTGCTGAGACTGACTAGCAATGTCCAGCTATCAAAGTATTGAAGCTCAGACATCACAAGCCCCCTTTGGCTCACTCAGTTAACATGCCCAATCAAAATTAAGCAACTCACCCTAACCCACAGTTTCTCCCTTTACCTTTATGAACTGCCATTTTCCTATGTCCCCTCTCTATCCAGAGGTAGTCCATCGGTGTTCCCTACTGCCACCCTGAAACAAACACCCCTCCCCCTCTCCTTTACCCTTTCCCTTTCTCCCTTGTGTTTCACTCCTGTCTTTGTCTCTTATTCTTTCCTCTTTGTCCCTCTGGGGCAAATAAATCTCCTTTGTGCCACCAAGAACTTGGTTTTGATGTGTCTTGTGCCAGTTCAGGGCCTTTCGATCAGTACAAATATCCTATTGGTGCCAGGTTGTCAGAATTGCCACAGTGTGAACTTGTAGAATAAGAATCACACACACTTCGCATCACTGAGCACTTTGTTAAAGAGCTTCTGGTGTCTGCCCTCTCCCTTAGCATTTTATTTATTATTGTTTGTTTGTTTGTTTGTTTGTTTTTCAAGACAGGGTTTCTCTGTATAGCCCTGGCTGTCCTGGAACTCACTTTATAGACCAGGCTGGCCTCGAACTCAGAAATCCACCTGCCTCTGCCTCCCGAGTGCTGGGGGTTTGTTTGTTTTATTCACTTTACATCCCACTCACTGCCCTCCTCCTGGTCACCCCCCCCCACAGTCCTTTTCCCATCTCCCCTTCCTTTCTCCTCTGAGCAGTTGGGGGACCCCATGGGTTTTCCTTGACCCTAGCACATCAAGTCTTTACGAGGCTAGGTTCATCCTCTCCCACTGGGACAGCCCCCTCCAGTTGTTCAGGATCCACATGAAAACCAAGCAGCACGTCTGCTAGCAAAAGTCATCAAAACCTCATATGCAGATTTCCCTTTAGCTGTGCTTTTGTATGGTTTGTGCTTTACTCCCTACCTTGAAATCTATCCCCCGAAAAGTTACCAAAAGACTCCTCCATGCCAATGAAACGAGGCAGCAGTTGCACCCCACAGCTTAGAAGAGCTGCCGATGACTATACAATATAGAACAAGATAAATCAAGATTCAGAGTGTCAATAACACCTCAGTTCCAGAGCAGGGTGCAGAACTCCCCAAATATAGACCTAAAAGATGGCTCCACTACAAACGCGGCTGGGAGGGGCTCCGTGAGTTCCACAGCAGAAAGAATTCCTGTCTATGTGTGTTTTTGGCAGGTCAGTGTAGAACAGTCAGGGAGAGAAAGCTGATAGGAGAGCCCTGTGAGGCACCGTATGAGCTGTGACAGGCCTTAGTCAATGGTTCGTCTCATGTAGGCCTGGGAAAGAGCAAGGGATCTCAGTCTACAATAGACCAAGCAGAATTTGACTTCCACATATGAAAACTCTTAACATAAAAAGTAGCAATTAGATGCTGGGCATGGTGGTACACGTCTTAAATCCCAGCATTTGGGAAGCAGTGGCAGGCAGATCTGTGTTCGAGGCCAGCCTGATCTACATAGAGTTCCAGGACAGCCAGAGCTACATAGTGAGATCCTATGTGGTGGTTTGGATAAGAATGTTCCCCCCACCCCCATAGGCTTATATCCTAGCGGCTCTATTTGAAAGGATTATAAGGATTAAGAGATTGTGATTTGTTGGAGTAAGAGTGTCAAGAGGGGGGTGCTTTGAGGTTTCAAAAGCACAAGCCAGGCCTAGTGTGTTTCCCACTGTGTGTGTGTGTGTGTGTGTGTGTGTGTGTGTGTGTGTGTGTAAGTATGTGTGTGTGTGTCTACCTACAAATCAAGATGTAGTTCTTAGTTACTGCCCCAGTGTCTGCCTACCTGCCTCCATGCTTCTTGCCATAATGGTAACGGACTAAATTCAGTGTAAACTTATACTCAGTGAACTGTTAAAAATAAAAGAGGAACTGACAGGTGGTGGTGGTGTGCACCTTTAATCCCTGCACTCAGGGAGAGACCAGGACAGCCTGGTCTACAAAGCAAGTTCTGGGACAGCCAGGGCTACAGAAAAACTCTGCCTCCAAAATTAATTAATTAGTTAATTAATTATATGGAAAATAAGTAAATAATAAAGAAAGAGGACTCACAGTTGGGATGGCATATGGGGAAGTGGGGGTTAGTTCTGGGAGATGCTAGAGAGAACAGTGGAGGTAAATGTGATCAAAATACAATACGAAATTGTCAGCATTAAATTAATAATCTAATAAAAATAATTTCTCAATGTGTAAGGAGGCGAGAAGAGCATGTAGGGTACTACAGGAGCAGGAGGGTCCTGCAGAGAAAACTGAAGAGTTCCACGAGCAGCCCATCACACTGAGCATGGCAGACAACCTGGCCTCTCAGAATTAAACTCAGGAGGAAGCAGAAAACAACAAAGAGAGGACAGACAGACAATGTGAGAAACCAAAAGGCAGGCTGCAGGCAGAGCTGAGACAGGATGAGAGCAGGCTCTTCTCTGAGCTCTCTGTGAGCATGATAGTAGAAGCCACAAAAGAAAATAAGTGTGAGCATGGCCGCAGACACATCCAGAACACCCAGGAATCCCATTTCCAAAAGAGATACAGCCCTGCTCACTGTCAAAATATTAAAAAAAAAAAAAAGGTAATGAGAGCAAAACTCCCAAAGTTGCCTGGCATTAAAAATAACATTTTTAAACTCTGAAATTTACATTTAAAAAAAAAAAAGGACTTAAGGGCCTGAGGAGATGGATCAGTCAGTAAAATAGGTAAGGACCCAAGTTCAGATCACAGCACAGACCACAAGACATAATGCTCTGGTGCGTGGAATGAGGCCAAGACAGAGACAGGAGGCTACCCAGAGTTCATCGGCCTGCTAGCCCAGGTAAATTGGCGAGCTCGAGGTTCGGTGAAAGGCCCACTCGTAACAAGTAAGGTGGAGTGTGACTGAAGAAGACACCATACATCAAATCTGGCCTCTACACATACGCACACATGTTGTGTGCAGTTTTTAAAACACGCTTATTCTTTCTAGGGAGCTCTCCCCCAAGTCCTGGCTATGCTCTGAGAACAGCTGTCGCCATGTTGCCAGCTGGCATTTTCTGGAGAGCTCTGCTGTTCAGGATGGCTCTGCTAGGCCACCCAACAACGTCCCTCCCCCACCCTCCCACCCCCGCCCCTGAGAATGCTACAGGCTAAATGGCCTGCTACCTGCTCTCTTCTCCTACCCCCTTTACCCCCAAAGAAGGAAAACACTGGTGACTTTTATTATGTTAAAACTGACCAGATAACTCCATGGCTGGGCAAAGACTATCTTGCCCCTCCTCCTTAGCCTCTGCAGCCACCTGTAGAGGGTATAAATTATCCATCCCCAAGAGTTACATATCTGCCCCTTCCTTTCTGCTCCACAGCCTGGTCCAAATCCCAAGCCTCTCTCGACCTCTTCTCTTCCACCTGGGATCCAGAAATCCTGTGTTATCCTTCACCCAGCAATTGGCTTCTGTCGTCTTTATTGACCAAATCAAGAAACAATTAGGGAACTAGATTTTAGTTATTAGCTCCTCCCCCTACATACACACACATGTGCACCCTCTCACACATGCATATCCCCATAAAAACATGCACAACACATAAATCCAGACACACAGAGAGAGGAAGCATCAAAATGTTCAAAGTAGAAAGACCAGCAGGTGTTCTTCATAATAAAAAGAAACGGATGTTGATCTCAGAACGGGAATAAGGCTCATCACAGAGACAAATGTGTAGCGGCATACAAAAGCTCCCTTCTTTGTTCTCCCTTTTAAAGTCCTATAGATAACTTGAAATTTTCGAACTGTAATTATGAACAGGTGAAATGTAAGTGGAACTGAAATGCCTTCAGGTTCTTCTGTGTGCAAAGCAGAGTGAAGGGGGAAGTAAAAAGTCGTGGGTGGAGCGAAAACCAGAGTTTGAGGGCAACTGCATAAACTAATACCACTGGTGAGTAGGAATGTAGTGTTTGCACAGCTGCTGACACACATCTGTAATCCCAGCATTCAGAGGCTGAGGCAGGAGAAAGGTATGTGTGAGGCCAACCTGGGCTACAAAGCGAAACTTTGTCTCAAAATGAAACCAAAACTAAGGAATGTCTATTGCTGCCCCAGATTAACCACTAACAGTATAATGGAAGACACATCTGAGGTGTTAATAAAGGGTAGGAAAGTTCCTGAGATAATGACTCTGAGACTGAATTATTTCTGAATAAATGCCTAGACTATAAACTAGGTCCTGTTCCCTGACTAGCTTGTAACTTAATGAACCTGTTTATTCTAGTCTGTGAATGGCACATGGGCTAGGAAGCATCCGTCTCATGCATCTGTCCCCATCAACAATGGGGTGAATCCCCACTCCACCCCCACCCCCACCCCCATCCTCACACCCCATCATCCCTCACCCACCCCCACTCCCATCCCTGTGCCAGAATGACACTGTCCCAGAATCCTCTCTCCCTGCTGGAACTCCCACCTCCTATTTCCTGCCTAAACTAATAGGCCAACAGCTTTTTTATTGACCAAACACAGGAGATTATCCCTTCCAAAGGGTACCAAAGGGATTACAGAAAATATTTTACTAACTTAAAAAAAAAAAAACAAAAAAAACCAAGAGTAACAGCAAAATAAGTAGGCAAGACAAATAATGAATGAATATGAGCAAGATAAATTTAAACCTGATATTACCAATTATTATGAACTTAAGGATAAAGACATAAATTGACAGTAAAGAATGGAAAATACACCATCATGTAAGTGATAGTAAAGTGTCAAGTGTTTTTACATTGCTACCAAACAAGGATAAAATACCAGCAGAGATAAAAAGGGATGTTTCATAACAAAGAATAACTGGATATGGAAAATCCTAACAACTGTAGATATACACTAGACAAATAACAAAACTTGAAAGTATCTGAAGCAGGGCCAGTGAGTGGGCTCAGCAGGTGACAATGACTGCCACCAGTTTGAGCTCCAGTACCTGGCACAATGGAAGGTGTGGTTCTGTGCTTCAGCCTCACCTCTGGAGTATTAGAACGCTGCTCAGAGAGGGAGACACAGAGACACAAGAGTACACTCCATTCTCCCAGTTGGGGTGCAGGACTTGTGGGATGTCAACACCCACTCAGGGTAGACAAATCTAGCCTAAGAGAGGGGCCCCAGGCCATGTTTCTCCAGGTAAGAAATGGCACAGGCTGGGACAAAAGCTGTGGTTCTCAAGTTCCTGGGCACCCAGACACTGCTGCAAACCTGGGATTGTTGGGAACAGGGCCCACAAAGAGACCTTCTGCAGGAGACTCAGGCGTGGCTCCATTTGATGAAGGACTGCCCCCATGGTGGTCCTTCAGGAATGAGACAGTTCATGCTTGCCCAAACTTGTTTATTCATGGCAGGAAGAGGATGCATAGAGTGAACCATAGATTAAATACATTTTATAGGAAGGAATGTCCAGAAAGGGAAGCTTACTGGCTAAACCGTCCAGGCCTATCTAGATAGTTCATAGCATGGAGAACTCTGGGTTTCTATGTCTGTGACCAGTTGTCATGGTCCTCTTAGTGGGATGTCGTGGTCATGTGCTCGGGAGTATATTCAAATGCCTACCATTCTCAATTATGAGAATTGCCAGAGTTCCTAAATCTGCTCAGCCTTACCAGTCTTTCTGTCTAGTGGCCCGGTTCTGCTTTCCCCACAGGAAGGATAGAGCTGATTCCTCCAAGATGCCATCTGACCTCAAGCACAGACCATATCATATATGTGCGTCATAAACATTTTAATTAAAATTAAAAATACATCAGGCAGATATTGACAGACCTAAAAGCAGAAAAGTCAAGTCCACATCATTATTGGGGGTATTAGTATCCACATTTAAGTGAGCAATAGAAAAAAATCTTGTTTTTTAAATTCACTAAAGGAGAAGATCTGAGCAACACTATAAGCCAACCTGATTAAACGGAAACTTACAGAAAACTAAAATCAGCAACTTCGAAGTATATGGAATATAAACTAACCAAATAGAATCAGCTTTAATGCACTTTAAAATATTCAAATCCTATAAAATATATTACTCAATGAATTCAAATTAGATATTAACAGAAACAAACTAGTAAGAAAAATATATCATGAAAAAAATCAGATATTCAAATATCAGTCATAACATTGATATCAATATTAAACACTCTTATATGAGCCATGAGTCAGACCTCTCCCAAATAAATTAGCAAGAATTCCAACTGAATAACAATGAAAAGACAACACATGGAGACTGGCAGGATATGGTTAAAGGAGGCCCAGAAGGGAAGCTATTTCTGTAATGTTTATACTAAAGAAAGAAAGACTTTGCCTGGCATGGTGTCTCAAACCTTTAATCTGAGAGGCAGGTGGATGTCTGTGTGCTCAAGGCTAGTTTGATCTAAAAAGCCAGTTCCAGACCAACTAGGGCTATGTCTTGGGGAAAAAGAAAAAAGGAAAAGAAAGAAAGAAAATTATTTAAAACAAGTAATTAAAGTTTCTATCCTAAAAAGTCATATAATTAACTAGTTAAATATCAACTAAAAATAAAGATAAAAGACAATGACTTTTTTAAAACATAAATTAAATACATTTAACAAAATTAAGATGTGACTCAGAGAAAACATCTTGAGAAGCCCCTTAGCAAGACTAATAAGTTAGGAAATAGGATAATTTAGATTGCTAATATCAAAAATGATAATATATCTTGTAGATATTAAAAGATAAGAAGTTTGGTAATTTAGACACAATAATTTTCTCATATTACACAAATCTCCAAAACTGATTCAAGAAATAAGAATAAATATATACATAAATGTGGCTTTGAAAAAATTATGTCCTTAATCAAAAGTCTTCTTAGAAAGAAAACTCCTAAACCAGTCAGGGATAGTGCACACCTTTAATTCCAGCACTTGGGAGGCAGAGGCAGGTGCATTTCTAACTTAGAGGCCAGCCTGGTCTACAGAGTGAGTTCCATGACAGCCAGGGCTATACAGAGAAACCCTGTCTTGAAAGAAAAAAAAAAAAAAGGAGAGGAGGGGAGGAAAATAGGAGGAAAAGGAGGGGAGAGAGGGGCAGTGGGGGAGAGCTCTTTGTCCGAGTGGTAAACATGGCCCTGAGCAGTCCTGTGCGTCCTTGCGGAGTACCTGGGCATTCTGAGCACAAGGCCCAGCTCTCCTAAAACCAAGCAGGTTCCATGGCCAGTCAAATCAGTCAGCACAACCCCAAAGGGCTTGGGCATGCTCACTCCACCTGGGAGGAAGGAGATGGGTTGTCTGTTGCTTGCTCAGAAAGGATCTAAGCTAATTGCCCTGGGGTTCTCAGCCACAGGTCAACCCCTTCGTGGATAGCCACCACCTGACTTGGTCTCCTCACACCGTTGCTTCTCAGACAGGGAAGATTCCTGCTTCTGCTGTGCTGGGACTTCCAAACTGCTTTGGGTGACTAATGGGTCTCATTGTCTACTTCCAATAATTATGGAGCAATGTACTCTTTGCCGTTCGGATGTGAGCCAACTATAAGAATGAAAAACGTGTCAATATAAAACAAAATCTTTAGAAAATGGAAGTAGAAATATACTTCTCAGCTCATTTTATGAAGCCAAACTTAACACTTTTGCTTTGTTTTTTGTTGTTTTGTTTTTTTTCTCTGTGTAGCCCTGGCTGTCCTGGAACTCACTCTGTAGACCAGGCTGGCCTCAAAATCAGAAATTCACCTGCCTCTGCCTCCCGAGTGCTGGGATTAAAGGTGTGTGCCACCACACCCGGCCTCAAACTTAACACTTTAAAAGAAAAAGAAAACCTATAAATCAATGTCTTTCATGAACTTAGATATTAAAAACCCTCAGTAAAATGTTTTAAAAGCTCATCAATAAATGAAGAGAACAGTATTTCAAGGTGAGGTGAGATTATCTCAGTAAATCAATACTGATTCAATATTTGAGAATCAGAGAAATTAACCAGAATGCATTATTTACACATATGAAATATTCAGAGAAAAAACTTAATAAAAAGGGAAAATCAGTCTATGTAATTCACCATATTTACACAATCAAAGCAAAAAAAACATTATTACAAAATACGTGGAAGACAAATTGGACAAAACAGAGCATTATAAAAGTTGTCAGCAAACTATAGACATGACTTCTAAATTTGATAAAGTTAACTATAGCTCACAGCACACATAACATGAAATTAAAAGTGCTTCCCCCTAAGCTTAGAACAAGTCAGGATGTTTGCTACCAATACTTCTGTTTAATACTATACTGAGAGTTCTAGCCCAGCAATAAAACAAGAATGGCAAACAAACAGCAAAAGAATTGGAAAATGAGAAGTTAAACGCAGGGCTGCAGAGTGTGTGCTGCTCTCTCAGAGGATATGAGCTGGGTTCCTAACACCCACATCAGGAAGGTCACAACTGCTTGTAACCCCAGCCCTGGGGATCTAAAGCCCCTTCTTCTGTGGGCACTGCACACATGTGCACCTACCTACACACAGACATATGATTAAGGTAGAACATAAAAGTAAATATAAGAATAGCTATATAACTATTATTAGATTATAATAAACTATAACTATTATTAGATGTGGGACCGTGAAAGGCAGCCTGTGTTTTGGTCGAGCTAGGTTTTTTTTTTTGGGGGGGGGGGGTGTTTGTTTGTTTTGTTTTTTGTTTTTTCGAGACAGGGTTTCTCTGTATAGCCCTGGCTGTCCTGGAACTCACTCTGTAGACCAGGCTGGCCTCCAACTCAGAAATCCATCTGCCTCTGCCTGCCGAGTGCTGGGATTAAAGGGGTGTGCCACCATGCCCGAGCTAGGTTTAAACCCTGGAGACCCAGCAGATAACTGCAAGAAATGGAAGGTGTTTGTCTGCCACACTCCTAGCACCAGGCTCCTGACAGGAGGCTTCAGCTCTCCATAATTCTGTGGCCATCAGTCACGTAGGGCAATGCCCCAAGCTCCTCCATATGTAGAGGAGGTGATTACAGATCATGTAGCCTCAAGACAGATCTCCATTTTAATGAGGCACCTAAAGTCCTGAAGGGCTTAGCCAATTAAGCTCCTCTTCTCAGACACTTCTCCCTGCAAAAGGTATTTAACCTCAGGCCCTCCCTGAGAAAGAGGGTAAGGTTTCACTCATCACAACTCTGCCGTGTCAATAAACACCTTAATACCATGACTGTCTCTTCTCATCGGGACCACCGTGGAGATCAATGGAGTAAGTCTTCCTCTAAAGAGCCAAGTCTAGTCTCAAACAGGAGGCCTCCCTGCTCTCTCAGCCATGGTGTCCACCAAGCCAAGCCACCCTCCAAGCAAGCCTAGGACACTCTGTCCTCCCCGTGGGAACCAGCCAGAGCTCTCTCCTCCTGCCCTTTTCCCTTTGGCCGCAGGCTAGAGCCAGCCCTTGGGGCGGGGGGGTGGGGGGGGGGAAACCTGTTCTCAGCTCTTTCGCTGCATCTATCCATCGGTGTCTGGGATGTCCAAGAGTCTTGAGAATCAGCTGGTTCCCGCCTCCTTGCAGGCCCAGGGACCCCCAAGCCAAATCTGGCAGGTCCCCAGGAACCTTAGACTGTGCTTCCCTGAGCCAGGTCCTTCCTGCGACTTTTCACAGCCCAGTGCTCACTTGTGGGGTATATGCAGTCAAACTTCTGGCATCCTGCCTCACCCAGCAGCCTGAGCCCTGGGCCGGACGCAGGACACCATTTTAAACCACAATTAGAATTAACTAATGATGTTCTAGAGCGTGATATTAGCAAAAAATTACATTAGCAAAAGCCATTGCAAAATGAGTATGTTTTAAAGCGGCATGTTCACTGTCATATCTTAGGAATAAACTTATTCAATGATATATACAACCTGAACATTGAAATTTTCAAAACATTACTAAGGAAAATTAAAACAGGCATAAAGAAATGTATACATAGATTGATGTATACACAGAAATATATACGCAGATTCTAAATCTCCATATCTCTGAGCTGCTGATGCTTTCAGACTGATCTCAAAACAGCACAGCTTCCCTTAAAAATCTGTGTGGATTTGTGTGCAAATTAACAAACTGCTTCAAGACTGTGTACGAAGAAGCAGTATTTTACCATAATGTCTTTCTAACTGAAAACTAAGTATGCGGAATCCTTTGGGTATAATTTGAATCATGTTAAGAATTTGAATTTTGCAGCAGTGTGAATCACTGATAAGGGGATGTTTTTAATGATAAATACACACATCGAGGTAGATAGAGAAAGAACAATTAGGAAGAGCCAAATCGAGGAGTCATGTCATACAGTTTCAAAGCCTACCATAGAGCTTCAGATACTGCGCTGCTCATCTCAGGTGGACACAAAGAACAGTGGCTGTGGATAAAGTGCCCAGAACCCAATCTCCATAGGCACACAGCTGATTTCTGATAAAGGCACCCTGGTACCTCAATGGTCAAGCGCAATCTTTGCAATAAATGACAGTAGAGAAACTTGGTGTCCATGGTGGGGCCCTAAACAGAACAGTTTTGTCAACTGCTCACCCAGCCAAAGGCTCCAAGAACATCAAGGAAGAGAAGCCAGAAAAGCCAGAAGGTGGGGAGGCATGCTGCGAAATGCTACCTTCTAGACATGCCATGGCTATCACATTTGTGAACTCAAAGAAGCTGTGGTCACTTGTGCAAGATCAAAATTCCAGCACAGATGGGATGGGTGACCTCTGACCCCATACTGGGGAGCTGCTGGGGGAGTGGAGCAGAAATTTCCAGTTTCTTTGGAGACTCAGCTGTGTCATGTGATGTTTTTCTGGAAACTGTCTGATGAGGGGATGAAGCAGATACATGAGAGAATGTTTTTCTGAGAGCAAACACGTGGTGTTTTTCTGGAAGCTGCCTGGAAAAGGGGCATGTGCTGTTTTGCTAAAGCAGAAAGGGTTCTTGAGAGGGATATTTAGAAAGGGTTTAAGTATAACCCTACAGACAGTGGATGGAGCTGTGGCATTGGTTCCCCTTGCCACCCTTGCTGGTCTTCATTGGGCTTTGCTGACAATGCTGTGGCATTGGTTCACCTTGTCTTCCTCACTGATCATCCTTTGTCATGACTTTGTAAAGACAAACACACCAAAGAATTTCTGGTGGGGCTTCTTGCCACTTTCTCAGACTTGGGCTGACTGGTAGAGCCTTGCAGTTTCTTCTGGACCAGACTGTCTTTGCTGATTCATGAGTGGTGTTTGCACGTCAGTCAAGCTACTGCTGCTGATTTGTGTGAACTCAACTGCTGATATCCTGACAACAAAGATTAGAATCGCCCTGAAGAATAATTTCTAAACAGGTCCAAATTCCCCTTTGCCCTATAAACCTTTCCTTCCCACTACCTCTGGGTAGTGGGCTAGAAGGGAGGTTTAAGCATTTAAGAACCCTTATTAAAGTAGGGTTTGAAAAACTAAGACTACAGAGAAGAGAGAACTTTCAGAGGTTGTACCAGCAGGTAGGACTCCCATGTTCCAGTGGATGCTCCTCTACCACACACATACAGGGAGCACTATCTAGTCATAGTGTGTTATTTAAAAAGAAAGAAGAAAGACATTAAGTTGGGAGACAGACGTGCTAGAGGAGATAGGGAAGGAGCTGAGACAGACGTGCTAGAGGAGATAGGGAAGGAGCTGTGATATCTGTGACCACACTTTATTCTGTTCATGTATAAGTTCTCAAGAACAAAGGAAAATTAGATAAAAATGTAATGTTCAACATTACACAAGCAAAAATAAATAGGATGAAGAAAAAAGATAAAATGCAAAACAGAAAGAAAATTAAAGGCTTTGATAAAGCCAGTTTTGGTGACTATTCATGTTGCTTTCAAAACATGAGTAAATATGCAGCAAACATAGTAAATACACCTAACATGCTTTGATGCCATATGCCTTGTCAACAGCAAGACTTACGAAAACACATTTGCTTTATACATACACATATACTGGACACAAGGTTGTCCTCTGACTTGAATCAGGCCTCAGACTTTTCTTTCTTCTACCATGATGCTTCTGGGGAAATTCAAACTTCTTGGGGATACCTTATTTCAATAGCCAAAGGTGGGCACAAGTGTCTCTTTAGGATTATCTTAACTTCTATCATATTGATAACACATTTATACAGTTCACAAATAGACATATATTGAGTGAGACAAAGTTGTATAATTTCTGTATTTTGGATTAGAAACTTTTTCTGTTTGTTATCTTGGCATTTTTCATACAGTATTTTTATTAATCCTTTGAGAATGTCATACAATGTATTTTGATCATATTCAACACACACACACACATACACACACACAGAGTTCCCCAATCCCTCCAACTTTGTGTTCTCTTTTGTTTTTGTTTTTTTAGGCTTATTTACTTATGTGTATGGGTGTTTGCCTGCATGTGTGTGTGTGTGCACCACATGCATTCCTGGTGTCTGCAGAGTCAGAAGAGGACATTGTAACATTGAAGTTACAAATGGTTGTAAGCTGTCATGTAGGTGCTGGGAACCAAACCTAAGTCCTCTGTAAAAGCAACAATGTTCTTAACTTAAAAACCATCTCTACCGCTTCTGCCAGAAATTTTAATAACCCAACTCTATTTGTGTTGCCCATATACTCCTTGGTATTGGACCATTCTCTGGAATGTGGTTGACCTACCAGGAGTCACACCCTTAAAGAAAACTGACTCTCTCTTGTCTGGGAGCTAACAACTGTCAATCATGCCTCAGTTGGGAGTGGAGGTTCATCTATGCAGGAGTGCGGACTGCTTTGATCTTGTACAGGTCCTGTGACAGCAACATTATGTTCTGTGGTGTCATGGATGTTCTAGTCCTATCATTTCCATGCAACTGCTTTGCTCCGTGCCTCCCTGATCTCTGGCTCTTACCTTTCTACTCCCTCTTGTATGGTGGTTCCTGAGCCTCCAAGAAGATAATAACATTTATTTTTTAAATCTTATATTATTTATTATATTATGTTTATAATATGAGATGTACTTATTTTCATATTTAATATACTATTTATTCTTTAAAAACACTAAATCATTATTATACCCGTTTTTTTCCAAAGTAACTGTGTCTAATTAATGTAAATGAATGTAAAAATGCAAATTTGTATACCACATAAACACCTGTATATCTTGGGAAATGAACAATTATTTTCCATTTCTTCAAGACCGTAAAAATATCAGCTTGTCAGTGATTCACCCTGATGCAAATTTGAATTCCTAACATCATTCAAATTACACTCAATTGATTATGCACATTTAGCTCACAATTTGGAACAGGCAATTCGGTAAAACACTACAGTTGTAGCAAAGCTGTAACGACTGTACAACACAGAGCCTTACTCTTATCACTTGAAATCCGGGCACCCATTCAGCAGTGCTGTGTTTTAGCAATAAAATAATAATGCTTGCCATTCTAGGACTGCCAGGCAGAAATGGCTCTGGATACACTTACATATCTTAAATAATAACCATTAACCGAGTTGCGCTCGGCTTCTAACTCTGCAGTTCTCTTTGACCACCAATCTTGGAGCAGAAAAACCTGTTCGGAGGACTCTAGCATGCAGTGGGAATGGAGAAGAGCTAGGGCAGCAACACACTCATCTCAGCCAGCTTCACCAAAATACAGGGTTTTTGTTTTGTTTTGTTTTGTTTTCCTTTAATTTCTCAACTCAAAATTCTATTTGGAGGCATTGTTCATATGTGGTGTGTCATTCTCAGTCACTCTCCAACCCTATCTCTTGAGACCTGGTCTATCACTGAACTCAACCTGGAGCTCAGTTTTTTGGCCAAAAAATCAAAACCGCTCCCCACCAGACCCCCACCCGGAATCCTTCTCCGCTGTCCCAGTACTAGGATTACGAACATGAACTGGTGCACCTGACTTTCACGTGGGTGCTATCAATCACTCTCAGATCTTCAGGTCTACACAGCAAGCTCTTTACAAACTGAGCCATCTCCTTAGGCTACCCTTGACTCCACACAAGGTCTGCTCTTGATACAATTAAATGCATCGTTCCTGTATTGAGCAGGGCGTTCTGTTGATAGTGCGGGATATAGGGCCTGGGACCCGGAACGCAGTGTAATGCCTGGAAGGAGCCCTAAATCTAGACTTACTTAATGGTTCTGGATATGCCCCTCTAAGCCTTGGTCTTCTCAGTTGCAAACCTGATTGGCAGGTTGTACTCAAAGCATGGAGTTGAGTATGTACTTATAAATTTCATGTGTCTGGAAAATGTAAGACCTTTTTTAAAATGTAAGACTTATCCCTCCAACTCATCTTCAAAAGGCTTAATACAAAGGGGAAAGGAGAAATTGAGACAATTAGCAAATCATTTGGGATTGAAACATTCGAGGTAAGTCTCCTTTCTCTTTAACACATTCATGGAGATAAGTAATTTAATGTTTTCCCAATAAACCATTACAAGTCATTAGAAAATTGGGGTTACAATTTTATCACTCCTAAAAGAGAAAATTCTTTTACAAGCTAATCAAGAGGGGTAAAACTGCAGAAAGTGTTAATATCATTAACGCTGTTTTTAAAAAAAATAAGTGTCTCTATATGCAAAACCAGAAAATCCTCAAATGTATAATATAAAAAGCAAACAGGTAAAAAATATATATACTCTATATGACAAAGAGCTAAGATCATTAGTTATAAAAATGTTCATCAAAACCAGAAACAAAAAATGCAAAAACACTCATTAGCAGGAAAAAAACTGAAGAGAACACAGGAGAGCTAGCTCACTCAGCCTTCAAAGGATGTTTGAAATCTTTCTATGCAGCAAACTCTCTCCTGCTCTAAGGAAGGGAGCCACATGCAATAAATAAGACAGGGAGGAACCTCAGCATGCACAGAGTGGGACTTCCAGTGGGAAATGGGGATAAATGCAATAAAAACCTAAATCAAGGAAGTGCAAATGAGCATAGTGAGTTCCTATGCCTCTAGATGAAGATTCCCAGGGAGAGACAGGGGAGAGGCTGGGAGAGGCTGAGGAGAGGCTGGGAGAGGCAGGGGAGAGGCTGAGGAGAGGCTGGGAGAGGCAGGGAAGAGGCTGGGAGAGGTTGGGGAGAGACTGGGAGAGGCAGGGAAGAGGCTGGGAGAGGTTGGGGAGAGGCTGAGGAGAGGCTGGGAGAGATTGGGGAGAGGCAGGATAGAAGCTGGGGAGAGGCAGGGGAGAGGCTGGGAAAGGCAGGGGAGAGGCTAAGAGAAGCTGGGAGAGGCAGGAGAGAGGGTGAGGAGAGGCAGAGGAGAGGCGGGGGAGAGGCTGGGAGAGGCTGGGGAGAGGCTGGGGAGAGGCTGGAGAGAGGCAACCTAAGGGTAAGCAGGAGGCTTTAGAAGTTTCTTTTGTTGTTGTTTTTTGTTTTGTTTTAATATAACATAATGAAATTTATTTTGCAATAACCAGTATACATAAAATGGATGAGTACATACTACTTTATCATTTGTTAAAGAGGAAACAGTTGGCATACGGATGCTATGGATATGGTTGTTTACTTTCACATAAAGAATTAAGTGTTTGCTGACCTTTTGGTACTGTATGAAAAGTCTCAAATATTTTTCAGAATCGTTGATAATGTAGCTTTGTTTGGTTGGTTTGGCTTGATTTACTTATTCACATTACATTCTGCTCACTGATCCCCTCCCAGTCACCCCCTCCCACAATTCTTCCCCCATCCCCTGTCCCCTTCTCTCCTGAGTGGGTAGAGGTCTCTTGGTAACCCCCACACTCTGGTGCTTCAAGTCTCTGAAGCTAGAAGCTTCCTCTCTCACTGAGGCCAGACAAGGCAGCCCAGCTAGACCAACATACACAGTTATGTTCATAGTAGCTTTATTTGTAATAGCCAGATACTGGAAGCAACCTAGATATTCCTCAACTGAAGAATGGAAAAAGAAAATGTGGTTCATTTACACAATGGAATAAAAATTTAGCTATGAAAACAAAGGCATCATGAACTTTGTAGGCAAATGGATGGATATTGAGAATATCATCCTGAGTGAGGTAACCCAGTCCCAAAAGGACATGCACAGTATATATTCTCTTATAAGTTGATATTAGCCATAAAATACAGGATGCCCATGCTACACTCCACAGACCCAAGGAGGCTGGACAGGAAACAGGGCACAAGCAAGGACGCTTGAGCCTCGCATGGAAAGGGGAATGGAACGGTCCTGGGAGGCAAATGAAGGAAGGGAACTGGGTGGGAGAGGGGATCGGCAGAAGAGTTGGGGGGAGGGGGGAGGGTGAGGGGAAAGGGGTTCAGAGTCAGGTTGGGATAAGGGCAGGGGTATGACTGGATGGCCATGAAAATGTATGTAAATCTGCAACTGCTAGGGTGGGAGGAGGTGGGAGGCATCTCCAGGAAGAGATGAGACCTGGGATAGGGGAGACACCCAAGAATCAGTGGGGGTACCCTTAGCTGTGATTCATAACACTGGAGATACAGAGTCTGGGGGGCTGCCTCCTGTGGCCAGGCAGGAGCCCCAGTGGAGGGATAGAGACACCAACCCAGCCACAAAATTTCCACCCAAAACTTATCCTGTCTCAAAAAAAAAAAAATGCAGGGATGGGTGATGGAGCAGAGACTGAGGGAATAGCCAACCAATAATTGGCCCAACTTGAGACCCATCCCAAGGGCAAGTACCCTGACACTATTAATGATACCCTGTCATGCTTGCAGACAGGAGTCTAGCGTCACTGTCCTCTGAAAGGCCCCACCAGCCACCAACTGACTCAGAGGCATATACTTACAGCCAAATATGGATGGAGCTTGGGGACGTTTATGGAAGGAAGGATTGCAGCCCCTAAGGGGATAGAAACTCCACAGGAAGACCATCAGAGTCAACTAACTTGGACCCTTGGAGAGTCTGAAGCCAAGAACAGACATACAAGGGCTGGGCTTACCCCCGCCCCCCCCCCCCAGATAAGTAACAGATGTGCAGTTTGGTCTTCATGTGGAGCAGGGGCAATCCTAAGAGCTGTTGCCTGTATGTGGGATATGTTCAGCTTTAGAAGTTTTACAGACTGCTCATTGGTCTCTCAGGCACCATTCTTTTTAAAGAGCTTATCTTCAGAGGGCGATAGAAGGAATGAATGCATTGCAGTCTCTAAGTCTAAGCATTAAGAAAAATAGAAATAGGGCCAGGCAGTCAGGAAATATTTTCCTTGCAAGCAAGAGGACCTGAGTTCAATCCCTAAATGTCATGTTAAAGTGAAAGGGGCTTGGTAGAAGGAGATTTGGGGGTGCAGGGAGAGCAGATCCCTAAGGCCAACCCAGCCTGTGCGAAACACTGCCTCATGACAGACAAAGCCTGGGAACAGCGTCTGAGGTTGTCCTCTGACCTCCATATTCATACACAGCTGCATGTGCGTACACATATGTAACACCACACACATACACACATACAAAACAAAATAATCCTAATACCCACTGATAAGATATTGATTTAATAAATATGAAAAATCCAAACAAGGAAATATAACATAGGCATTAAAGGACTATAATGTTAACAAAATGTGTTCACAAGACATTGTTAAGTTTTAAAAAGCACATTTCTAAGCTGCATATATTGTATGGCACCATGATTATGTCAAGTAGGTGACATTACACACAGAACAGGCTCTTGAATGACCAAACATCCAAATATCACACAAACAGGAGACCTGGGGGTGGGACACCCCTGGTCCTTTCGTTTGCTGTTTTCAGGGTGATGACTGAACCATTCCTACACAGTAAGCAACTGTTCTACCATTAGCCACACAGCAGCCCAGGTTTTACCTTTTTAGTATATACTTCCATATTCCTAAATTATTTACAAGGACATTTTTATTTTGTAATCAGAAAAGCAAACAAACTAAAGCTAAAATGATTTGCCTGGCATTTTTTTGTAAAAGCTTACAATCTCACTAACAAAACCAGACCAACAGGAGAAGCACAGCGAGAAGTCCCACAGCACACATGTTCATGAAATGAAGAAGCCTGGAGAAGAGAACACTCCCGCCCCATTCAACAGGAAACACCAGTACCCAGAAGCCCCACATCTCTTCCCAGGCAGGCAGGCAGGATGTGCCTTTGCCTCAACCCATTCACAGGAAGTGCCAGGGTTAGTGACCAAGGAAACCAGGCTTTGGAGACCCTTGGAGAGTCTGTGAGCCAAACAAGATTTTCAAGTAAGGGAAGAAGATTCTCAAGTGACACAACCAGGCAGGTAAAGGGAATATATGAGGCCTGCAGACACAGCTATCCAATATTTGCCACGGTGGACCAGCAAGGCCTAAGTAATTGAAGTTAGAACAGCTCTTTAACCTGGGCCCTTAAATTTTAATATATAAAATCCAATTTTAAATCCCATTTCTGGAAATCTGTTACAACTGAATCCCACAGTGCACTCTGCTCCGTGGAGCATCTGGGTCCCTGCTCTCTTTAAGCAAGTACCAAAAAAAATTCATTATTTCTATTTCAAACTCATTTGCCTTTCTGTCACCTGCAGTTAAGAGTTTTCCCACACCAGAACCTTGAGGTTATCTGTGTTTCTTCTGAGTCCCTTTATATTTCAATTGTTCATCAAAATCAAACTCTTTTATCTCCAAAATATGCACATCCTATTCAAAACTAATTTTAAAATAGCCTTTTAAAAACTCACCCTCCTGACCCACCTCATTAACAGTGTAAAACCTGCTTACCAAAGGCATATCATTATCCAGCAAATGGCATCCTTGCCAAGAACTATCTACATTCAAAGAGTATAATTCCAAGGTGATTTCTTTTTTAATTTTTTTTCAAAAAGTTCTAATTCACCTGGTAAGATATATGGTGGGCTGCTTAGAAGGCCATTGACCAGATAACAATAAATTAAATTTAAAGATGGGAGGGTCTGGGAGATGGTTCTGTCAGTGACATGCCTGTTGCTTAGGGAGCCAAATGCCAACTCCAGCACCCACACAAAAGCCATGTGTTAGTGAACACACCTGTAACCCAGGCCCTGGGAGTCAATGAAAGGGGAGTCCTTAGGGCTACCTCAGATGATCTAGCTGATTTGGCAAGCTGCAGGCTCAAAAAGAGAGAGAATGGCTGTCTCAAAACAATAAGATGTAGAGCCATGGAGGAAGACACCTGGCACTGATCTCTGGCCTCCACATGCATACACATGCATATGCATGCACACACACACACATACACATACACACACACACATGCGTGCACATCTGGACAGGTATGCACACACTGTGACAACTTGAACTGACTGTCAGCTTAACTGCACATAGAGAAATTTCTGGGCATGTGTATGAGGGATTTTCTAGACTGGGTACATTGAGGTGGCAAGACCTAACTGTCAGATAGTAAAAAGAAAGAGAGCTGAGAAGCAGTATCTGCAGGTACTTTCTAACTGTGGGCGCCATATGACTAGTCACTCCTGCTCCTGTCACTAGGCCTTCCCTACTGCAAAGACTGTATCACCTGGAACTGTAAGCCAAAAAAAAAAAAAGACACACACACACACACACACACACACACACACACACACACACACACACACAGGAGGCAGGAGGGATGGAGAAGGCAACTGGGGCCATTCAAGTTGTACTCTATGGTACTGCATGTCATAGTGTGCTTGTCTCTGGAGAGAGAGAGGTAGTACTATCTATATGTGCCACCTGAAGTAGAAGCGAAAAGAATTAAGGACCTCCCCCTTTCCTGGTTCTAACTAGAAAGCATTAGCTCTCAGGTACACCAGGGAAACATCGATAAGACCTGAGCCGGTCCTGATGTCTCCCTGGAAGCTCTTATCTGGGGTTTCATTAACTCTGAGATTCTAGAAGGAGACAGACTGGAGCTAGAAGACCCAGCTGTGACACCTGCACAAGAGTCTGATTTTGTTCATTAAGCTTCCATTTCCCTCTTGTAAAATGGGGGTGGGGGTGGGTCTGTAATAGACTGAGTGCAAACTGGATTTTTCTGCCTCTTCATATCCATTCTATAGATCTGGAAAAATCTAAAGTCTTCAAAGATTTCCACAATGCTGGGAACTAGGGGGCCAAAAACCGAGAGTCGCCTCTGGGTCTAAGCTTTCCCACAGGTATCTGTAACTACATAGACTGAGGATCCCTGCAGAGGGAATCAGCTGTGGCCCCTCTAGATTCTGGCAGAGGGAACTTGAGTTCCTCCTGAAGCACTGACATTATCTGTTAAGGAGAACAGAGAGCTAGTCACTATAACTCAGAATAAAACACAAGCTGGGAGGGACCAGGACAAAGGCCTTCCAGCCAACATCAAATGTTGACCGTGATCTCCAGTTCACACTATACACAGCAATTGTGCTAGGAACAAGGCTTCCCACATATTCTATGAGATCTTTCCCCATCACCTTCGCTGTGGACACAATCTCCTCAATGTGTTTGACTTTTCTAAGCCACAGGGCCTTCTTTTCACTCTTTATAATGCAGGCTTTCATTTACCTACAACCCAAAGGAAGAACTCTCTAAAAAGAACTCCTGGAAACAGCAGGAAATGGATGAGGAAGCTGAGTTGGGTGTGGAGAAACCCTACTAATTAAGGTCGCAGTCTATCATGACCACATAGCTCCTCTGAGCTTGGTGCAGAATGGAGGGCTCACTCTACCAGCAGGGCTTCCCCTTCTCTGACCTTGCTGGGGAACCTCCCACACTCTCTACCCAGAGAAGATCAAGTAGTCCTTGGCAGACCTACAAATTAACTCCCCTGCCTCCATAAGAACCTGTCCAGCAAGTCCTTGGGACTCCTGGAATGCCTTTCCATACAAACATACACAGTACTTTAAACTCCAGCCAAGGATTTTCATTTACCCTGAAAACCCCTTCCAGTGGGACTGTGATAGGCAGCCTATTTTGGTTGAATGGGGCTTGCTCCAGTGACCCAATAGAGAAATCTACAAGGGACAGAAAGGAGAGCCACGTTTCCAGAATCAGATGCCTGTCCATAATTCTGTTACTCAGTCACACAATGTCCCAGGCTTCTGGCATTCTGGCTAGACTCCACCCCAACAGTTACCTGACTATAGCCAGGTATGCTCCTCCCCACAGTTACCTGGCAACAGCCTGATAGCCCAGCCCACTATAAGAAGGGCTGCTTGGCCCCTCCTCGCACTCTTTAAGCTTTTACCTTTCTTACTCTCTACCCCTCCTTCTCTCTTTCCCTTACCCCCTCTCTTCATGTGACCATGGCTGCTCTCTCTCTCTCTCTCTCTCTCTCTCTCTCTCTCTCTCTCTCTCTCTCTCTCTCTCTCTCTCTCTCCCTTTCTACAATAAAGCTCTAAAACCACAGAGTGTCTCTGATCATCAAGACCGGCCATGTTTGAAGGATGGGATGTGCTTTCTCCTAATGAGCCTCCCTCCAGAAGGCCATCCTGTGCTCCAGCCACAGACCTGACCAAGGACTCTCGCCCGCCTGGGAACCATCCAGCACTCTCTCTCCCCTGCCCTCTCCTCCCTTCATCCCCGGGGCCTCTATTCTGTTCTCAGCTCTTCCTCTGGTATCCAGAGTGGGATGCCGGAGGTGGAGGCTGAGGACCTGGGACTGTCCCTCGTTCACCACCCGCTGTGTGGGGTCAGTGGCTTAACACAGCCAGACACCCTCCTAGGGCCGCGCGTGGAAAGCATGCGCAGTCCTCCGCCCATAACACCGGAACTCTGGCGGGAGGCAGGTTCTTTCCCACTCCCCTCTTTTCCCACACACCCACAGCCCCGCACCTTCCCACTCTTCAAAGTCCATAGGTTGCTTTAGTTCACCCCAAATCAATGTACATGTACAAGTCCACCCTGAATAAAGGTGTGTGCACAAGCTAAGATCATGTTAGAGAGCTGTTTCAGGAACGATCTTCGGAGAAGGCCTTCTCTGCCCCTCCCTGCGCCCCCAGCACTCACATCCAGCCTGAATGAGATCCTGCAGACCCCACTTATTCTGAACTCTACTTCATCCTTCCAGTCTGGTGCTAGACACTCTGAGTGGAAGGAAGCAGAAAACTCAGGACCACAGCTGGACCCCAACACGCATACCACACTTGGAGAGAGAACAAAAACAAAAAACCAAAAGCCACTTGGAACCCCGATCCAGGAACTGCCAGCACAGCCTGAACACGTGCCATGTAAAGTTGGACTAGCCACGTTATGATAGAAAGGAACCGTCATGCTGTCCCCATCAGAGGAGTGGATCGTGACAGTGAATGTGAGTATCCGGCAGCAGCTTGGAGGCAACAGCTTCATGAATGGCAGCTATTACATTTATTACTCCAAACCCTGTACTTACTCACGGTGTCACAAGGCCTCTGTTGCAGCTGACAGATGGTGATGATTAATTCTGGAGAACAAAGATAATATGCTCTCTGATGCTGTCACCCCTGTCCTGTAAGGAAACGAGGCTATATTACACTAATCTTTCAGTCAGACCACTTCCACAGTGAAGCAAGCAGCCATGCCCAAAATGATGTCACCTTTGGATGTCTACCTGGCAGGTTGATCAAAGCTCTCTTTCATACCCAGTTGTAGCCAACTTGATCCATTTCAAGGAAGCCACTGCGTTTCTATAACCTGTAAAGTCTAGAAACAAAAGACAGTACGAAATCCTATCAAATGGTATGATGAAGGTAGATTGCAGAGCAGAGAGAATTAGACCTCAGACTTGCCCCTTGTACTCTGGAGATGACTCAGCTGGTAAAGGTGCTTCCTGCCAACCTGATGACCAGCATTTGATCCCAGGGACAAACATAGTGGAAGAAGAGAATTGACTCTCACATAATGTCCTCTGACCTCCACATGCACTGCAAGACATCTCCACACATCCATGTATACATATGTACAAATATATATACTCATACTATGTAAATATATACATGAATAAGTGTAATTTTTTTAAGTTTCCCTCTTTCAGGAACCCCACAAGAGCTATATGCACAGCTACATCCTCTGGAAAGGTGATTAGCAAGACGATTTAGAGTGTTAAGCTCCCCAGGGGCTAGCTGCTCATAAGTAGGGCACTCATTTGTGTGTGTGTGTGTGTGTGTGTGTGTGTGTGTGTGTGTGTGTGTGATGTGGTGTATATACACATGTGTACAAGAGGCCAGAAGAGGGCACCAGACCCCCTGGAGCTGGAGCCACAGACACTTGTGAGTTGCCCATATGGGTGCTGAGACTTAAACTCCAGTCCTCTGTAAGAGCATCAGGTGCTCTTACTAACCACAGAGCTATATGTCCAGCACCACTCCTAAGAACAACAACAAAAAAGAAAAAGAAAATTGTTTGAAGGAAAGAATATTGTATCAGGAAATATTAACAAAAGAACCATCACATTCCCATACTTTTGATGCATATGCCATTCTTTATTATTTCCCGCAACAGAATATGATTTGTCTATTGAGAGAGAAATACAGGATAGGAAGACCTCAGCTGGGATGTCACACCCCATTGTCATGACTGATTGGGGGCACCTTGTAATATCTCATCAGCATGCCATACCAGTAGCCTGGCTACACTGACAGAAACTTCATTCCAGCATTATAACATTGAAAATCTTCCTGAGATGTCATCTTAATGAGTGCTCACATTTTGACCACAATTTCTCCTATACTTTCTGGTCACAGGTCAGGCGGTGAGTAGACTTACAAAGGGCCCTGTCTAGTGAGCTGTGCCTACAGATATGTCTTGGATATTAGGGGACCAAGGAACAGGTAGACTGGCAGGGGCAGCGTGTTTAGCTTATGCCTGGTACTTGGCCAATGAAGAGGCTACTGCACAAAATGTCAGTGAAAACTGGCTCTAGATAGAAAATTGCAAATAATGGTCAGATGCTGAGTTCTTTGTCAAAGATCCAGAAACACTGAACAAAACAGCAAGGCTTTGTCTGCCATGTCCAAGGGCTCAATTTGCCACACTAACCAACTGACGCTTAGAGCCATGTTTTATTGTCTTCTGCCTGCCCATTAATAGTAGCAGGAGGACAATAATTCAAAATAATTACAAAAGAGAAAGGTAGTAATTAGAAGTACAAATTAGCTATTAAATGATTCAGAAATTTCAAAGTGAGAAGATGACCTTTCCACTTCTTATCTGGCAGTGACAAATTGGGTTCTGACTTGAGAGGGAAAAAAAAAAATCCAAAGCATTCTAACACATGATGGATTCCCTTCTCATTCCCATGGGAGCCAAGCTCGCTAGAAACCCAGTAGAAAGCATGAGTTTCAGGATGTCCATCAGCAGTTCTTAACCTGACTACCTGGGAAGGTCTCCTTCCTCTCTATACCGTTGGTGCCTTCTCTTGTAATGATAAAGAAGGAAAATGGGGGAAAGCCCATAGACTTGAGTCTTATTTAATTAGTGGATGCTATCCTGAAAGTTAATGAATAGGCCATTTCCTGTTATAACTTTAAATCTTAGGCTAGATGTTGGGGAGAAGCTCAGCGGGTGGCACTTTTGATGCATATGTCCTCAGTCCATGTAAAGCCAGACCTACGATGTACCTACATGTACCTACATGTAGCAGCACATGTCTGTAACCCCAATGCTTCCATGAGGACATGAGAGGAGGGGACAGCCTCCCAGGCTAGCTAATCTACATAGCAGCAAGCTACAAACAGACTCTGGCTCAAACAAAGTCAAAAGTGAGGGACCAGTAGGCTGGCCTCTGGTCTCCTCACACTCATCATATCACACACACACACACACACACACACACACACACACACACACACACCACATACACATACTACACACATGCACACACACATACTACACACATATACACACACATGCAAACACACACATGCATACACAAACACACACATACACTACAGAGGAACACACACATTCACTACAAACACACACACACACACACACAGAGAGAGAGAGAGAGAGAGAGAGAGAGATGGTTAAATATACCCCTATGTGAGGGACCCCCAATCTTCACATCAAACGTGGCAGCCAACTTCTATTCTGGGCTCATTTCCCTCTGAAAACCCTCCCTGAGTTAACATGCCACTTTGCCTGTTCAGTGAGAACACCCTGTTCTCAATTCTATTCGCTTCTAACCTGAAACCATGCATTAAACCCCACCTCTTCCTCCTCTTAGGAAAAACTTGCCAGCTTCAAAGATCCAAGATTTTACTGCTTGTCATGTGTCTCTTTGCACAATTTTAATTCAGGACATTTATTTGCTCTGGATCTCACCTACAGAACATACAGTGTAGTGCCGTGCTATTGACATGGACAGAAAGACAATTATTTCTACCTCAGATCAGGGGGTGGACACACCACTAATTCCCACATCACCAGTTTGGTTTCTGTATGAGAAGAGAACTCGGGATCAACACACTGTAGTGAGGGGAAAGGACCTTAGATGTAAGTTAAGCCCTTTGCTCATTCTGAAGGGAAAAGGCTCAGAGTAGAAGTAGCTTGTCTGTGATCACACCAGGGTGCAGGGCTGGTCTCTATGCCCCTGTCAGTCAGCTCCCAGCTTTTAATCCAGTGTGCTCTGTTTCTCTCCTGCCTCTCTCCCAAGAGTCATTGAAGTCCCTGTTCCTTCCCTCAAGCCACAGTCACAGTCAACACCCGCCGTCTGCAGGATCCATATTTGCAAACTCACTTTCTTGATAAGTCGGAACATAGGCTGCTCTCATGGTGATTCATGGGTGCAGAGCACAAAAGCTTTGAGCTGCCCCACTGCATTTTCCAAGCTGGTGTTGAACAAGGCGACATTTGCCTTCTTGCTCCAGCCCTCTACAGGGTCCTTATCAGGGCTAGTTAATGTCATGGATTTTTGCATGCTGTGCTTTGGGGTAAGATTTCATTGTCAAAATGGCCAAGTGCTGAGTTGCTGTCTGGGGATCCTAAGGGCCTTAATGGAAAAGTGCATGTGTCCCCCTAAGCATTGCACAGGAATAGGTTATGGTACTGTTAGCAGAGAGTTGACAACATTGTGTGGCTTTTCCTAGAAAGATGTGAACAAATGTTTGTTCACCCCAGGTAAGGCACCAGCAACAGACCAAAGTATGATCCCACCCCAGTCTAGCCTGGGGTGAACTAATAGGTTCATTGGGGTTATTTACACAAGTTTGGGTGAAGAATTAGCATGGGCGACTCAAAGGCTGTTTCATCAACAAAAAGTGCACCCCAGCCTGGATGAGAGCTCACAAAAGTTGTATTCCTGGAACAATTTTAATTAGTTAGTTAATTAATTAATTAGTGTGTGTCTGTATATGTGTATGCCACATATTTGTGCAGGTATCTGCAGAAGCCAAAAGAAAAGGTGTTGGATCCCCAGAGCTGGAGTTACAGGAGGTTGTGAGCTGTTCAATATGGGTGCAAGAAATCAAGGCTGGGTCTTCTGGAAGAACAGCGCGTGTTTTTAACTGCTGGGCCGTTTCTCAGCCCTTTCTGAACTAGTTTAGTGTTTTTGTTTTGCAGTATACATCAATGGCCTTTTCAGACATAAGGATCTTTTCATTATTCATAAGTGTTATGTTCTATGAGGTCTCTGAGAACAGTAAGAGAAAAAGAACCAAGCCACCGTTCTAAGGAACACAGGCTAGGTTAAAGCCTCTGGGCACCAGTCCATTAGCATATAACTTTTAAAAGGGTAATGTTTCTACTTAGGAAACTTTCTTCACTATTTGTTGTGTGACTATTTCCTCCATATTGAAACGTTCTCTTCTGGACTGAAGAAGGGAACTCATGAAACTTAGAAAGTGAACTTACCAGGCTCAGGAGGTTCATGAAACTTACCAGGTTCAAGAAACTTCCAAGCTTATAAAAACAGTGAATAATGGCTGGGAGAGGAGACTGTTCAGTGGAGCTGCCTGTGCCTGCAAGTTAGATGGGGACTTCCAAGAAAGCAACTATTGTGAGCCCTCACCCAGGCTGGGGTGGAGTTTTTGATGATGAAGATGCCTTTGAGTCACCCAGGGTAATCCTTCACCCATACTTGTGTAAAAAATCCCAATGAACCCTCTCATTGTAGTGAGAATTGTGGTTTCTTTTTAAAAACATAGAAAGTTACAAGAATGTGTTTCTATTTTAATCCTGAGTGTGGGATATGGGCCTGCTTCATATTGTCCACACCCACTGGCTATAATTTGCCTCATGCTCTAGCAGGGGCATGATTTTGCTAGCTGAAGATAGTTTTTAGAAGAATATGACATTTGCAATTCTGAGGACTCTTGAAAGGGTACAAAAATGTGAGAGCCCTGAGGACTGTGATCTGCTGCTACTCCTCCTAATGCTGCTACTCCTCCTAATGGTGCTCCCCCTCCTGCTGCTGCTGCTCCTCCTCCTGCTGCTGCTCCTTCTGCTGCTGCTTCTCCTCCTCCTGCTGCTCCTCCTCCTCCTGCTGCTCCTCCTCTTCCTGCTGCTCCTCCTCCTGCTGCTGCTGCTCCTCCTGCTCCTGCTGCTGTTCCTCCTCCTCCTGCTGCTGCTCCTCCTGCTCCTGCTGCTGCTGCTCCTCCTCCTGCTGGTGCTGCTGGTGCTAGTTGGAAATAATCTAACAAGAAAGATCAAAATTGCCCCAAGGAACCCAACCCCCCCCCAATCATCAGGAAGTAGTCTAACAATGTCACTGTGTCTCCCAAACCTTTCCCCTCCAGCCTTCTTTCTCTCCCACCTGGTGTTGGAGAGTTGGAAGGGATAACAGTGGAAAACTATGGTAGAAATAGAAACCCATAATGTACCCAAAAATCTGATTATAGTTCACCAAACTAGACTGGGGTGGAATCATTAATTAATTGATTAGTCATTAAGATAAAATAAATCAATAAAATTCATCATTAACTAATTATATTAATCATTCATATAAAAATAATTAAATCTTCAAAAGAATGTGGGAAATGTGGATGATCACATCCAGGCCATAGACAGGTACATCTGAGGGGTGGAACAGAGGAGCATGAGCACTTGTCCTAGTCAGAGGGTCTTAGACAGGTACATCTGAGGGGTAGGACAGAGGAGCATGAGCACTTGTCCTAGTCAGAGGGTCTTAGACAGGTACATCTGAGGGGTGGGACAGAGGAGCATGAGCACTTGTCCTAGTCAGAGGGTCTTAGACAGGTACATCTGAGGGGTGGGACAGAGGAGCATGAGCACTTGTCCTAGTCAGAGGGTCTTAGTTCCTCCATGTTTGGACTTTCAGGATGTGCGCCATGTCTAGTTCTGATGACACAACAGGCCACAGGTAATGATGCCCAGAAACAAAGGGAAATGAGTCTAGATTTCATAAAAGTATATTTACAACAGTGGGTTCCAGCAGCTCTCTGCCTCCCATTCTCTCCATGAATGCTGCTCGCTTTGGACTCAGAGTCTGACTTTGGCTGAAGCTCCCACATCCTCAGCTCTGCAGTAAGTCAGATTCCTGCAAGAAAAACTGGGAAGTCTACTTTCTGGGAAATCATAGTAAAAAGAAAAAGAAAGGTACAGTTGTTTAATTTACATAGACATAGATTTATATATAATTTACATGCAACAAATATATATATGAAGACTATATCTATATATGATATATATATATATATATATATATATATATATATATATATATATAGTCATCAAGATTTATCAGTAAATAAGGGCACTTGCCACTAAACCTGATGACCTAAGTTTGATCTACAGTAAAAGGAGAGAATTGACCTCTGGAAGTTAGTTATCATCACACACACACACACACACACACACACACACACACACACACACACACAGGGAGAGAGAGAGAGAGAGAGAGAGAGAGAGAGAGAGAGAGATCGTTAAAGCTTTTGTTTACTACATGAAGCTTAGATGCTTTCTGAAGGAAAAAGGGATACTGTTAGTAAAGAAACATGCCTGCATTTTCAGACCAATGTTGATGATGCTCCACATGGACCAACCTGCAGCTCCGACTTCATATTTAGCAAACATTTTCAGACCAATGTTGATGATGCTCCACATGGACCAACCTGCAGCTCCGACTTCATATTTAGCAAACATGCCACACTGTTGGACAATTGAGAAATCACATGGAGCACTTCAAACCCCAGAGCCCATGTCAAAAGAAAAGGGATGGCACCCTTGTAATCCCAGTGCTTGGGAGGCAGAGACAGGCAGACCCCTGGGGCTCACTCACCAGCCGGCCTAGTTTACTTGGCAAGCTCTAGGCTGATGAAAGAACCTGTCTCAAGGATGGCTTCTGAGGAATAACACCCAAGACTGCCCTCTGACCTCTACACAAATCCACACATATGCACAAGAACACACACACCTGGCACTTCTTGTTTCCCTCCTATCCTTTGCCAGCGTCCTCCTGCTCCCTCTATCTAAATGCTGCCTCCTGTCAGAGTTTGTTCTGACATTCTTGTCTTCCTCCCTCATCTCCATGTCTCTTTCATAGTCAAGATGGCCTGGGAACTTATTTCCTTCCATGTTTGTTTTCTGCCTGCTTTCTCTATTAAGCAACATCCGCCTTATTCCCTAATGAATTCCAAACCCACAGCACAGCGCCTGACATTTTTTAAGACTTCAATAACTTGCTGCTAAACAATAAACTGATGAGACTGTCCAGTAATACAGTTGCCATTAAAAGCTGTGTTCACTCTTGACAGAAGCTTTGAAGTATTGATCTGAGGAATGAGGTACCCCAGGTCTGGCAGATGTTGCCTATCAACCCTGACACTTTATCATCTACACCTGGAGACTGTCCCCTCTGAAGCTGGTTTCAACACAGCCATGTTGAAGTGACATCTTAACTAAAGGACCTTGTGTTATTCTGCAGCCAAAGCACTAGGCAAACTTCTCTATCTTGGAGCGTGAGCTCAGCACTATTCACTGCTCTGTAGGGTTGACCTTAGCACTCCATGTCCCATTGGCTTAACCCTAACGTTATTAAATCAAGGAACCCTACTAGCAAGACCTAAAACAAGGATTTCCCAGAAAAGCGTCTCAAACGCATGCCACAAGCATCGCCATTTCTTCTTTAAGAAGATCCTCCATTGTTACATTTCGGTCCCTTCCCTGAAGGCCATCTGACTACATATCTGACACACAGAGCAACAAACTCAGTCAGATAAACTGATTTTATAGAGAGCTTCAATCAGTGCCTGAAATTACCAACATACTACACATACACACACACAGTCATAACATCACACACACACACCACACACACCGCATATACACACATGCAGACACATACATGTTATGGTTTGTATATCTTGGTTAGGGAATATAATGTTATGGTTTGTGTATGCTTGGCCAGGGAGTGGCACTATTAGAAGGTGTGGCCCTGTTGGAGTAGATGAGGCCTTGTTATAGTAGGTGTGTCACTGTGGGTGTGGGCTTTAAGACCCTCATCCTAGCTGCCTAGAAGTCAGTATTCTGCTATCAGCCTTCAGATGAAGATGTAGAACTCTCAGATCCTCCTACACCATGCCTGCCTGGATGCTGCCGTATTCCTGCCTTGATGATAATGAACTGAACTTCTGAACCTGAAAGCCAGTCCCAATTAAATGTTGTCCTTATAAGAGTTGCCTTGATCATGGTATCTGTTCACAGCAGTAAAGCCCAAACTAAGACAATATACAATGACACACACACACATCACACAAGCACAGACACACACAAGCATACACACCACCAGCACATACATCACACATACACTACACACACACATGCAGACATACACATACATACCACACACACCACATACATACCACACATACACTACACACACCTTCGTACACCCACAGAAAACACAGCAACACACAAAATAGACACACACCTAACACACGTTTGTTGTTGAGCTTAGAGAAGTAAATTGTAAGAAAAAATAAAAGCAGACTTGTTTTTAGAGTTGCTAGGTAACAATTTGGTTCCAAAGGATGCATTTTGGAGCTCAGAGAACTTTTCAGGCTTCGGGCTTGTTTTAACAGTTCTTTCATCTTTAAATCATGTTAACCACCACCCCAAGGCTTTGAGCATTGATTTTCACTTGTAATTTAGCGAATAATAAACAAGGTGGCAAAATGATGGCAAATGTGTAACCACCGCTCCAGGTCCATGGCTGGCACTGCACACTCATCACACCTTAATGTTCTAATTGAGCTCTGTATGCAATTAGCACCAACCAATCAGAAATGGTTACTTAACTCCAATCTGTATGCCTGAGGAACAAACTTTTTATGGTACCAAGAGACACATGAAGGGATCTTTAGAAATCCTCACCTCATTACTGACTGCCACTGGGGCATGACTTTCCCACAGAGACCTAGGAAATACCTGGCTATCCAAGCCATCCTGTCAGCACCCANGCCCAACACAAAACACCTTCCCCTTCGTGCTGAGAAGGCCACTGGGCACTAATCTAGGAAGACTTTTTGCACATGCAAGTTAACTAGGTGAGAAAACCATGTCCCTACGGATCCTTACTTAGTCCAATAGTAGAAATTCCCTCCCCAATTTATGGTATAAAGACAGTATGTCCCCAGGGATATATCCATTTCATGAATGTGTTTGAGTTGTTTGTTTTTTGGCTAGCCACCTGGCAGAGATTTCCCATGAAAATAGGAAAAAAAAGATGCTGGGCTCCTGGGCCCGCACTCCCACCCAGCAAGCAGTGGGCCAGTGAGCTCCTCTAACCTGATCGATCTGAAACCATCCGTTTGGCCTCGGCGCCTACTCTTTGCCATCAGCATATACCTAGCAGTCTCTCGCTGTTGTTTGAGACTTCATCTAAGATTGTAAATGTGTCACATTTAAGTGTGCATAGTTCCACTTGTGCCACTTCAAAATACTTTTCAAATGACATTCTGGGTGGCTGAAGAGAGGGCTCCATGCCCTCTTCTACAGGAGACATGGGTTCAATTTCCAGCACCCACATGACCACTCACAGCCATCTGTAACTCCAGTTCCAGGGCATCCAATGCCTTCTTCTGATCCCCCAGGGCAACTGGCTTGCATGCAGTACTTATTCACACATGCAAGCAAACATTCACACACTTTTTTTTTCTTTTTGAAATTCAGATCAAACACTTCTTAATGAACTTTGGGAATTTGAAAACATCAACACGGTGTTCCCTGTCACTTTCCTGACTCTACAGATGTAAGCTGTCGTTGCCTGCTGCTGCTTTGTGGCTCTCTAGTTCTCCTCAGCTAAATCTGAGCCTCTGTTGTACACAGAAACAAGATGTAGGCATCCTGCCTCGTAGAACAGAATGATTCTGCAAAGTCTATTACTTCAGGAGATGAGCCACATACCATCTACATAAATCCAAATCCAAATGCATACCAAGCAATACTAACCATTCACAAGGAGGAACAAATTGAAGGTCATATAGAAATCCCTAGGTTTTGCCTGTTTGGGAAGGAAAGGAGAAAACCATGATGGAGCATGTCCCTATGACAGGGACGTCACCCAAAGCTACACCTAGCTTCCAACTAGGGAGAGAGGAAAAAACAAACAAACAAACAAACAAACAACAACAACCAGTAAAACCAAGCCAGCAGCTCAGGAAACTCCACCCACTGCTACAAACTCGGAATGAAAAGAAAAAGAGGCCAGTCGCTCCCTTCCCAATTTTTCTATTAGTAAATGAAAGTCACGAGAGAACAAATGTCAAGGCAGAGCAGGACATGGACTCCTGAGAGTGTCCTGATACATTAGCTAAAGGTCACAAAACAGAAGCACTAATCTGCTAAGAGTCACCCACCCCAAAGTTGGCTTTAGGCAGTCATGACATCCCTTCCTTCCCATGTGTCCTCTGCACGGCTGCCGGGCCATCAACTATGATCACATGTGTCACGATAAATATCTTGCTACTTGCTCCCCCACCCTAATGCATATAAAGTTATGGCTTGGGTGAGCTAGTTTTATTTTCATTTCCTTGATAAACATTAAAACAAATTTAAAAGTTTAAAAATTTTACAGGGCCACTTAAGCTAAATCAAGTTGTCTAATATTTATTACTTTAGTGCTTAGCATTAGATATACTAAGAGTGGATCAGGGCCTGAACATCACATTGCCATCCGGCTCTAGTGGACAGGTCAGCAGGGCTAATGAGCTTTCTTCACACAGCTCATCCACTAAATCTATAATATATGGCTGCCTGGGTGGTCCGAGGACAAAAAGAAAGACAACAGCAGCAATAATAATAATAATAACCAGCACGCTGCAGGTGTCATGCTCCGGTCTGAAGAGATCGCCCATCATTTCCATTCAAATTCTGTGGCTTCGATTCAGCCACAGTCACTCAGCTGCTACATATAGATACATTGCTCACTGGTATCTGAGGATCAGGGAAAAGACTAGTTTCACATTCACAACCTTAGTGGTGTTTGTCACAGTATTTCCAATCAAGAATTCACTGAGTGGCAGGCAATACTGAGTATAAGGTCTTTCACACCCACGAAGATCAGAGAGGACACTGACATCTTCTGTGGCCACCAGAGACAAGCTAGTGGCATGAGAAGGACCCATGAACATCAACAAAGCTGGGAGGAGCACAAGACTGTCTCCTGGGCTGTGAGGCAAGTGGACCGTGCCACCAGACAGAAAAACTGGTAAGGCTGAGTGAGCTCAGACCCTAGGAATCTCAGAACCTTGAGCTCAGCAGGAGTCCAGCTGCTCCCTGTCCACCTCTGTACTGTTCTGGAGCACGTAACTAAGACACCCCACTGAGAGGACCCTGACAATCAGTCACAGAGGGAAAACACCCAGAGTCCTTCCCCATGCAAATAGAGCATCACTAACATCTCAAATTCAGCCATTGGGAAGCACCTTTCCCTAAATCCCACCCACCCACACTCCTCAATGTTCATATAGTCCCTGTCCACATGGAATAAAGTGCACAAGCTGTTTCACCGAGGATCCCCTGAGAGTGGCTGTTTTTCTGAGCTGTAACACTTGGGGAAGAGTTCTTTCTCCCAGAGCATTCATTGCTGGAACTTGGACCTGCTTCACACTGCTGTTGGCGCTGTTGTTGCCATGGTAGTGGGATCTCAACTACCTGCTCTCTGTAGGACGTCCATACCCCCTGGACCCTCTTCTAAGAGCTGCAACACTTCAAGCTTTCCTGGCCTGACCTGAGACCCATGGAACCCTATTTGTCCCAGTTTCGCCTCACCCTTTGGATGGACAGAAGACAACAGTGGGGAGTGTGTGTTTCTCTTGAGCCAAAGCAAAATTTAAAGTGATTTTTTTTTTGCTGGGCAAGTAAAGAGGTTAAGGAAACTTCCAGCCTGCTAGTGCAGAGCACAATACAGTGAATGACTAATTGGTTAATTAATTATTAAGAAAGGGTCTCCTGTAGTCTGGGCTGCTCTCAAATGTTACATAGTTGATGATGACCTTAAACTTCTGATCTTCTAGCATCAGTTTCCTGGGATTATAGGCATGTAACGTCATTGCTCGGTTTATTCAACACTAGAGATTCCACTAAGAGCTTTGTACATGCTACGCAAGTTGCATCCCAGCCCCCAGATGTCCCATATAATTAAGTAGATATCTTATTTGTTCTGTTCCTCTAGAGAACCCTCACTGATAAACTACTGACGTGTTCAGCCTGCTTCCCTTACACCAATGGGCATTTAAATATGTCCTCTCAGCCTTTCCTGCTTTGCCTGTGTAATGACCCGTGTAATGTAAAGCTGGGTTAAGCAATTGTTCAAGTTGCAAACAATGAAAATAGACCAAAGCCAAGGTCACCATGAGGCTCCCATTACCCACAGTTCTGGTCTTTCCCCAGGACTGTCATTTTACATCCAACTAACAGGGGTTGAGCAGCTAGCTGGCACATAGCAACATGCCTGGATTCCACAGGTAAATAGCTCAGTCCTTGAGGCTCTGCTGTGCAGCTAAGGTGAGGGTGATTGCCAATGCATCTCGTACACAGCTTCTGCAAGGGATCTTGTTCTTGAACATTGGGTCATCAGGGCATCAAGGGTTTCTTTGATTAGGACTGTTAGCATTTTGTCTAGGCTCCACCCCACAGTTACCTGGCAACAGCCAGGTGTGCCTGACTCACTATAAAAGAGGCTACTCACACCCTCCTCTCTCTCTCTCTCTCTCTCTCTCTCTCTCTCTCTCTCTCTCTCTCTCTCTCTCTCTCTCTCTCTCTCTCTCTCTTTCTCTCTCTCTCTCCCCTCCCTCCCTCCCTCCGTCCCTCCCTCCATCTCTCTCTCCCTTTCTCTATCTCTCCTACCCTCTCAGCTCCCTTCCCTTCCCCATGCCCTGAATAAACTCTATTCTATATTATTCTTTCTGTGGCTGGTCCCTCAGGGGGAAGGAATGCCTCAGCATGGGCCCTCAGAGGCACACCCTTCCCCACCCCTGACTGCACACCCACCAAACATTACCTCTCTCTCTCTTTTTATAAAATACTACAAGGACCACACAGGGGAGCCAGGGAGAGCCTGGATTTCCCAAGGTCATTGCTAAGTTCCTACAGCCACAGAGAGCAAATCAGAGGTGCAGTAAATCGTTCTGATTCTAAAAACAAAAAACAAAAAACAAAAACAAACAAACAACAAAAAACAAAACAAACAGGAGGGCGTGATGAAGAGGAGAGAAAACTAAAAAGAACTAGAAAGAGAGAAGACATGAGGGTTTGGATTGCTAAAGCTACAACTCCAGGTAAGATATCATGTTCCTGATGGCAGGGACAAACACTGAGGAGGCCAGCCTGCCCCCTGCCAAGGAAGCCAGCGTCAAGTGCCCACAAGATTGCCATGTCTTCTACAGGGAGAGTCTAATGAGACACTCCTTCCTGCCCTTCAGGGGACGATGGCAAGAATTAACTCCTGGTTGCCAGGTGCTGGCCTCTTCTGCCTGTGGGCTTTTATCTCAGCATCAAGGTGCCTTGAGATGTCCTTTGAAGAGTTGGCACAGTGCCCATGTCTGCAACAGCTCTGAGTGGTTTGCACACTTGTCCCATGGAGGAGACAGTGCTTCAAGATACATGCCCTGCACCTTTCTGAGAAAAGCAGAGGGCCTTCTAGGAAAGAAAGAATCTGCAGAACTAAATAAACAGGCGAGCACAGACACTGTGATCTTTACACAGAACCTCCACAACCCAATGGTGTATGGAGGTACTGGGTATAAAAAAATAAATAACCAGGGGGAACAAAATAATCACAGGAGGCAGAGGGAGAGGGGAGGAGGGAAGGAGGAACAGGATCAGGAGCACGGACTGAGCTATTTACCAGTGGAATCCAGACATGTTGCTATCTGCCAAGTACATATGGCAGGGAAGGGACAGGAGAAGCCCAAGGGCCAGGAGAATAAATGGAAACATGCAGCCTTGCAGAGGGTAGGAGATGAGGGACCCTCTAGAAAGTCCCAGAAACCTGGGACTTGAGAGACTCTCAGTACTCATTGAGGGTAACCTTAGTCAAAATGCCCAACAATGGGGAGAGAGAACTCAAAGAGTCCACCTCTAGTAGATAGACAGGGCCTCAAGTGGAAGGGCAGGGTTACTAACCCACAGTAAAAATTCCTGACCCAGAATTGTTCCTGTCTAAAAGAACTGTAGGGACAAAAATGGAGAAGAGACAAGGAAATGCAGTCCAGTGACCGGCTCAACTTGAGACCCATCTTATGGAGGGGCACCAAGACCTGACACAATTGCTGATGTTATGCTATGCTATGCTTACAGACAGGAGCCTAGCATGGCTGTCCTTTGAAAGGCCCTATACACCCAACCACTGAAGTCAGAGACCCCATGGTTGAATTAGGGGAAGGACTGAAGAAGTTGAAGAGTAAGGCGACCCCATAGGAAGACCAGCAGTCACAACTAACCCGGACTCCTGAGAGCTCCTAGAAAAGGAGCCACTAACCAGGGAGCATGCAGGGGCTGGTCCGAGTCTCCCCTTACCCCCCACGCCCCATATATAGCAGAGGAATGCCTGGTCTGGTCTCAGTGGGAGAATATGCACCTAATCCTTGAGAGACTTGAAGCCCCAGGGAAGGGGGATGGGTGTTGCAGGGGAGCACCCTCTTGGAGGCAAGGGGGGAGGGGAGCACACTGCCTCCAACAAGGCCACACCTCCTAATTCTTGTAATTCTTTCAAACAGTTCCACACAGCCAAGGTGCTCTTCTCTGAGCTCACAGCTGCTCCTCAGAGGACAAAATCCATGCTTGAGTTATCAGGATGCTCTTCTCTGAGCTCACAGCTGCTCCTCAGAGGACAAAGTCCATGCTTGAGTTATCAGGATGCCATTCTGGAGATGGAGACAGACGGAAGAGGAAGAGGCTTTCAAAGGAGCACTGACACAGGCTATGTGTCTCAGACATGCTCAGTCTTGAAGTTAGAGAGAGAATTATGATGTTATATATGAGGTTTGCTTGTACATCCAAGCCTCAGGCTAGGGAATTGTGGGAGGTATTGAGTGGGAGACAGAGGAGCAAGGTCTGTGCTCTTGGACTGGAACCTTTTCCAGCCTGGTTTTGTTGTTTTTTGTTTGTTTCTGAACTTTGAACTCTGACACCACTAGTGATGTGGTTTCAGTCATTGGTAGAACAAATTGTAATTCAGGGCTTGAGTGACTTCTAGGCTTCAAGTAGACTGACTTTCATATTGGGGTAGCGGTTCACTTGAAAACACACAACAAACCAAAACATCTTCCATGATCTCCAAAATGCCCAGTATGACTCATGGGATTCATTGGTTCTTTTTACTCTATGAGCATGTGTGTAGTGTGTGTGTGTGTGTGTGTGTGTGTGTGTGTGTGTGTGTGTGTATGTGTGGTGTATATGTGTGTGTGTATGTGTGTGTGTATGTATGTATGTGTATGTATGTGTGTGTATATGTGTGTGTGAGTGTGTATGTGTGTGTATGTGTGTGTATATGTATGTATGTGTGAGTGTGTATATGTGTGTATGTGTGTATATGTGTGTGTATGTGTGAGTGTGTATATGTGTGTATGTATGTGTGTGTATGTGTGAGTGTGTATATGTGTGTATGTGTGTATATGTGTGTGTGAGTGTGTGTATGTATGTGTGTGAGTGTGTATATGTGTGTGTATGTATGTGTGTGAGTGTGTGTGTGTGTGTGTGTGTGTGTGTGTATACAGGACCACATACGGCTCATTACAGGTGTGGAGGACAGAGGATGACCTTGAGCATCAGGTCTCAGCGTCCACCTGATGTGACTCTCAGTCTCTCATTTGCCAGTATGTATGCCAGGCTAGCTGTTAGCTTCCAGAGATTCTCCTACCTCTGCTTCCCACCTTACCACAGGACTAGAGGTTACAGATGTGTGCTGCTGTGCCCAGCTTTACGTGGGATCTGGGGATTCAAACTCAGGTCTTCATGCTTGCATGCCAAGCACTTTATTTTCTGAGCCATCTTCCCAACCATGGAATCTGTCAACTATTCATATCATTTAGACCCTCATCTAGAGTTATATCATAAACTTTAGGGGGCATGCATTAAGTGTCCATGAAAATATTTCTTAAATGTAAGCTTATTCTATACTGCTAGCTTTTGTCTTAGACTACATAGAATTTTTTTTAAAATAGCTAGACCAAAGTACATAGTATATTTGAAAGAAATGTCTATTTGAACCCAACAATGACTATAGATCAATAAAAGAAAAAGTTTAAATCTAGACCAAGTACTAATCTTCAGATAAAGACGTTTTTCAAAGAACAAGCTATAAAATCCTAAAGGGAAGATACCAGTCTGACACTTATTGATTTGCAAATGATTCTGTATTGCCTTGAAGTTTTAGCCCAAGTGCAAAACTTTGTGTTGGTATTCCCTTGGGTCCTTGTAGAAGCCATCCTTCCTTTATACTAGTAATAAGAACATATGTTCAAATAACCCCCATGTGTATGACTGACTGATCAAAAACAACTAACCAACATGCTCTCATGATAGAAGCTTCAAATACTTGGACTTACGAAGACTTCAAGGGAAAAATAAGTTTCAGGAGAAATTCTTCAAAAGGAAAGATTTTTTTTAAATTTGAGTTCTACATTGAACATATGACTCATATGTCATCTCTACCTCACCCACAAAAGTGGCACAAAATCCCGGTGTGACCCAAGTGGGCAAGAGGAGGGGACAAGAGCTTAGCCTTTCTTTCTGTGCCCAGAATCACATGGCACAGTGCCTCATCATTTTACCATTCAAAATCAGACTTCTAAGAGTATAAACACATTGAGTATTTGTATACTGGATGCAAATGGGTGGGAGTAGCAGACAAGCCTCTGTCCTCCTGCTTGGCCTTCTATTGCTGTGACACAAACATTTCAACAAAAAACAACTTGGGAAGGATGGGGTTAATTTTGTTTTACACTTCCCTATCAGTCATCACTGAGGGAAGTCAGGCAGAAGGAACTCTTAGCAGGAACTGAAGCCCTAACCAGCAAGACGTACTGATTCCTGACTTGTTCCTTATGGCTTGCTCAGCTTGCCCTTTTGTACAACTCAGGACCACCTCTCCAGGGGTGGCACCACCCATGGTGGGTTGGGTCTGTAAGATCAAACCAGAAATACCCCTATTTCAAACACGGGCTGTTCGTGCATCCCAAGAACCACGAGAGACCTATCTTGATGCAAACTGCAAGAGGAATTTTAATCAGAGCTCCGGGACGACCCCGTATCCCACACAGGGGACAGGGGGGTGGACCATGAGGCTCGAAAATTAGGAGCTTTTATAGCAATGGAGTAGGGGGGGGTTGGGGAAATTGGCGCGGTTTCACATGATTGGCTAGTTTAAACATCAGCAAGATACCCAGGTAGCTAACTCTAGGAGACAAGGGGGGGGGGAGGTAATCTACCTAACAGTTAAGTCATGTGCTACCTTAGGCAACCTCCTGGGGCATTGAGACATTCCACAAAGGTCTCTGTGACATTCAGAGGGCGTTGGGCTATTCTGTGATTGTTCCAGGAAAGGCTTGCCCCGTAGCTAGGGCCATCGGTTAGTTTAAAGATTCACTTTCCCTCCTGACACAAGGAACTCCATTTTGTCTTTGGTTACGTACTACTCTTTCAGGTCCTCCCACATTGATCATTAATCAAGAAAATGCCCCCACAGACTTGCCCACATGCCAATCTGACAGAGGCATTCTTCTCAGTTAAAGTTCCTTCTTCCCAGATGACTCTAGCTTTTAGGTCAAGTTGACTAAACTAAACTAACTTATACACTTTCCGAGAGTGATGGCTAATTCTTTATATCAGCTGGCATAGATGGGCATCATCCAATCCCTCAAAAGTGAAAGTAAAACAAAGCACAGAGGGAACAGGGAGTAGCCCCTCTGCTTTCTGCCTGATTGTCTGAGCCATGACCTTGGTCTTCCTCTGCCTTTCAATTGCAAATTACATCATCAGCTCCCCTACTGCTCTATCCTTTGGCTTGAACTTGAAGTTCCATCACTTTCTTTTCTGAGTCTCCAGCTTGCAGGCAGCAAATCCTGGACCTTCTTAGTCTCTACATCTGCACGAACCAGTTTCTATAATTCATGCCCATAGTACTAATAGTAAAGACTATTGTTTCGGTCTCTTGAGACTCTTCAAGACTGACCAAAGATGAAGGGGCAGCAGTCCTGCAGGCCAGAGAGTTCCCTCTCTGCATATGCCTAGGCGCAATGACTTTCTCAAAGCTTACATAGAATCTGGGCCAGGAAACTCCAAAGATTCTATATCATAGCCCTTCTCTGGCTTTAAAAAGAAAGAATTTCTAAAATAGGAATTGCTCAAAATGATTTTGATCTACTTTGTTATGGAATCTATGACTCTCCAGGAATCAAGAGTGTGGTGGTTTGAATATGCTTGGCCCAGGGAGTGGCACTATTGGGAGGTATGGTCTTGTTGGAGTAGGTGTGACCTTGTTGGAGGAAGTGTATCACTGTGGGGGTGGGCAATGAGACCCTCCCCCTCCTAACCATGTGAGATACAGTCTCCTAGCAGCCTTCAGATGAAGATGTAGAATTCTTAGCTCCTCATGCACCATGCCTGCCTGGATGCTAACATGCTCCCACCTGGATGATAACAGATTAAACCTCTGAACTGTAAGCCAGCCCCTTACAAAACAACAAAAATGTTGACTTTTATAAGAGTTGCCTTGGTCATGGTGTCTGTTCACAGCAATGGAAACCCTAAGACAAAGGGTATAAGAACGGAATGCATTCATCCACCCAACAAGACATTTTCGAAACCTTCTGTGTTGCTCCCACTCAACACACATTGGCTGCAGGCTTGCTACATTCTAGGTATTGTGGTTGGCCCTGGCAACACAGTGCTATTCTCATGGGAACAGATAAAGTATATGAAAAGGTAAATGATATTCTTACAGGTATCACAAATAAACAAGGCACCCGGTGATTCAGAGGTGCCTAAGGGGTCAAGATATTGACTCCTTTGAGGTGGTGACCTTGGAGCTGGAAGCATGTGTGAGTCTCCAGAGGACAGAAGTCAGGAAAAAAAGAGCAAACTTGATGCTCCAAAGAAAGAACAAGAAGTGAGTGGGGGGCATTGGGAAGAATGTCAGGGTGGCCTCAGTGCAAAAAGGGTAAGATGAGGCCTGAGGGGAATAACACTAGGCCTGGGGGAGCTTGCAGGCCAGAAAAGGATTTATGCTTTTGTTTTGCTTATTTTGTTTTGTTGGTGTTTTTTTTTGTTGCTGCTGTTTTGTTTTCTTTGAGTTTGAGTTTGTTTTGTTTGTTGATGGAGGTTTGCTGTTGTTTGTTTGTTTTTGTTTGTTTGTTTGTTTGTTTGTTTTATAAGAAGTCAGGAGAAGAGTCTAAGTAGCAAACACCTCTCAGACTCTTTATTTGGAGTTTGAGAAAGAACTGTATAAAGAAACATGAAACTTGAACACAAAAACAGAGATGCAGAGGCTGGAAATGGGGTAGGGAAGGGGATTATTGATCCCCCCCAAGCATGGGAATGGGGCTTCAGAAAGGGACTGGGAAGAACAGAAGAGCCACTAACAATCTCCAGAGCTAAGTTCAGCGGGTCATTAGAGGCAGCTCTGGAATGGTAAGCAGAGAGCTGAGATAGCTCTGTGATAGAACATGCCAGGGGTAAGGACGGGTGAAGAAGAGTCTATTTCTTTTCAAGTTCCCTTATTCTGCTTACTTCTTGGGACCCTAGGGAATCCTTATACACCACTAGATAGTTTGAGGCGGGTTTATATAATCAGATACTCACATCTCTGATAAGAAGGACAGGGAAGGACACCTGAGGTAACAGGAGGAAGCTGAGACTTTTCCCTACCAAGCCAGAACTTACTGAGTTAATGCCATGTAAGAATCAGGCAGCCACAAACCAAACCACACTGGCACTGGGTATATGACTAAGCTCATTTCTATTATTAAGCAATGATGTTAATTAACATAGAGAAAAATCTCCCAGAGGCCCCTACATTTTCAGTGTAGGTCTTGACCATGTAGGGGCTTTCAGACTCCAACTGTGACCTGCAGTGTTATTTATCAGAATTGAATTAAATCTTGGTACCGCCTTTAAGTAACGGTATCTCATTAATAATAAACAATGGAGAAAAGAAATTGCCTGCGGAGGCTGCAGTCCTGAGCCCTGTACCTGTTACACTCCCGAATTGAAACTGGAAGTATGTATGAATTTTAAAATCCAAGTAAAACTAGCTCTTGCACAACGAAACACTGAAGATTTCTCCATAAATGGATTGAATAAGAACTGGGATCTTATTTCCTTGCAAATAAGGAAAGTGGCCCTTTTTATGCGGTTAGGTTATTTCTTTAAAATATTCATTTAGCTCAACTCTTGTGGAGCCATTATGGAACAGACTTCACTATGCCTCAGGAGATAAGGCTACAGTCAGAACTCCATGCTAAACTGTGCTGCCTATCAATCCTGGAGGACTCTGAGGAGCCTTGCGTCACTTATGGCCCCGGTTTGCAGCTGTTCCTGGGCCTCGTTTGCTGGGGAGAGGAGCAGGAGGAATTGTTACGTATGGCCTCAGGCTTCTGCTGAGTCCCCAGGATCACACTCACATGATAGTTCTGCCCTACAACCCTTCCCAGGTCATTTCTGGGTTGTAAGATGACAGGCCCTGCTCTTTCTATCTCTCTTGAATCACTGCCTCCTCCTTCTGTCTGAAAACTCTTCTATGCAAGAGGCTCCCATTCTGATGTGGTAGAAGGACACAGGCCCGGCCAGGGCAGTCAGCATCCATGGTTGCTGAGGATGGCATCAGAGAAGGTTATGTCCTTAAGGAACCATGAAGCTCACAGCCCGGCCTGATGGTCATCTCACCCATCACATAGAGAAGCCAGACTGAGCAGTGGGAGACTCCTGGCAATATCATTTAAACCTCTGCCTAAACTATACCTAAAGCCACTTTCACTCCAAAACCAGTGAGTTATAAGAGTTAATAAATGCCATTTGTTATCAAGCAATTTGAGTTGTTTCCTTCACTTGCTAACAAAAATACAAGCCCAGTGTTGTTCTATGAGCTGGTTCCTGAAAACCATTTCAACAAGTTGACGACGGGCACTCCCGGTGCAATCCAGATCACTTGAAGATCTGCTCTGTGCCAGGTTTGTGTTTAACATCGAACTAATGCTAGCTGGCTTCAGCTGGGGAACTGTTTGGAGGTGTCCTCTAGGCCTGGTGCTGAAAACAAGCCATTAGCAAGGCTGAAGTTGAGTTGAGTTCTAAAGTGACAACAGAAAGACTNGGGGGGGGGGGGCGCACAACTGGTATTCTCCATCTGGTAGAAGGACCCCACCCAGTCTCTCTGTTGCTCCAGGAAAATAAAAAGCCAAGACAGGCCGGGCGTGGTGGCGCACGCCTTTAATCCCAGCACTCGGGAGGCAGAGGCAGGCGGATTTCTGAGTTCGAGGCCAGCCTGGTCTACAAAGTGAGTTCCAGGACAGCCAGGACTATACAGAGAAACTCTGTCTCAAAAAACCAAAAAAAAAAAAAAAAAGCCAAGACAGTTCATTGATCAGGTGCTAACTGTGTATAGCACAAGACCCTGGCAACAAGCATGATCCCACGGTTGGCATCAGCCTGGGAAAAAAAACCCAGACATCCTCCGTTGAGAGCTACCATCCCAAAGATGAAGAAAGTGTGGGATCCATGCTGTAGCACATCAGGCTCTAAAGTCAAGGTAGCTTGACTCCATCCCACGTGTATAAGTATACAACTTTGGGAAGTAACTGTTCTCAGGCTCGTCAGACCTGTTCTTTCTCTGCATCAGTAATAATTATTATAATCAAGACCTGCACCTCAATTTGTTTGCTCTCAGGCCGGAACGCTATACTTTCTGAATTGCCATGCAGTCACCTGTCTCCCAGACTTGGCTCCTTGAGATCATGTGTTTTGTATTCGTATCTCCTCCCTCCGCCTTACCATAGTGCCTGGAATCCAAAATTACACACATAATAAGTGAATGAAATTGAGCAGTGCATGTTAAAGTACTTTCTACCCTCCCGCGTGCAGCGCTATTATACAAAACCACTGGGCATGAAACAAAACCCAAAAACCAAACACAGTGAGTCCTGAACGGGAACCAGATTCACCTTGTACCTTAGCAGGAGGCTTATTTCAGCGGCCCTAATTGGGGGTATAGCAGAGGTACAAAGGGTGAGCAAACACTTCATTACAATAATAACCTGATTTCTGGATAGCCACTAGAAGGCAACAGGCATTGTCAATACCTGGGAATAGATTCCAGCCCAGATGCCTCTATTATCCTGGAATTTGCCATCATTAAAAGAAATAGAGGTCAGTGTCTGGTGGAGAATATGAATTTATTTAGACTCTATAAATGCCTTTACTAAAGAGAATCTTCCTCCAAGAATAAATAGATGAGAAAGAGAGAGAGTGAGAAATGTTGAGCCAAGAAGATGTGAATGAACACTTGAATAGGTCCCAGAGACCATCAGTGGAGACAGGAATGGGACCCATGAAGGTGATAAACAGCCCTACTTAAGACTCTACTTGAGTATTTTAAGGCCACAGTCACAGCTCCAAAGGTTACTGCACTTTCCAAAATGTCCAGGTGCTTGATGCCATCTCACTTCCAAAATTTAATCATAACAAAAAGGATGAAAGTAATTACAACCACACCGAGACCTCAAGAACCCGCAGGGAATAAGCAGGGTACTGGGGAGATGTGATCCTATGAGGCAGGTGCTGACATTTTAAGAGACACACATTGCATAAAGAAAAACTTCAGTATTTGGAACAGTAGAGAGGCCAGAATCTGTTCTGGAGTGTTGGGTCCTGAGGAGGGTGTGCCCTACTCCAAAAGCAGGGTGAGGGCAGAGCAGGAGGTTGCAACCTCAGACTAGGAAGGAAGGAAGGAAGGAAGGAAGGAAGGAAGGAAGGAAGGAAGGAAGGAAGGAAGGAAGGAAGGAAAGAAGGAAGGAAGGAAGGAAATTGGCAGAAAGGGAACAGGAGAAGGGACAGGAAGGTAAGGTATGGGGTAGAACATGGTTGAGGTACATGATGGAGCTGACATTGTCCTTATAGGTAAAAAAAAAGCAATGGAAAGTAGAAAGGCAAATTTCCCCAATCTGGTCAGTAAACATTTTGTATGTGTATTGAAACATCAGCCTGTTCTCCAGAAATATGTGCAATTTTGTATTAATTACAAAGAAAATCACACCTCTTTAAGACCTATTGGCTAGTGAGACCCCATAGATGCCCAAACGTTACAAAATTGCCATTGCTCCTGGTCACCCTTCAGAATTGGATGGTAAGACCCTGTTGCTTAAGACACTACACACTTGCATCCTAGAGCATGGAGAATCAATGTGGTACTGACCTGAAAGCCTCATCTCTACTGACCTCCATGGGGCTAGAATGTAGATGCTACCAGGAGAGAACCCAGGAGCCAACTAACAATCTGTCTGCTAAGACATGTCCACTGGTGTGATACAATATGGATGTTACAGAAATAAGCAAATACATCATGATTGGATATAAGGCCTGCTTTGAAAAATGGATCCAATACCTACCACCATTACTGGAGCCAAGGACCTATGGTTGTATAGGACAGACCCTAGGGGAGAAGCTACTATATTATTCCAATGAGTGGACATAATATTTAAACCAACATCTAATGATATCACTGTACACATAGATTAATGCCTCGTTCAAGTCTCATCAGAGATGCCTCTTCTCACAGTAGATGGAAACTATCACAGAGACCCACAACAGTCATTATGCAGTAAATGAGAAACTACAGGGTGCTCAGGTCTAAAGGAGATGCACATATCACACCCCTCCCCCACATGGCTCAGGGGTCATCAAAGAAGAGAGACTGGGAAAAAAACTGTAAGAGTCAGAGGCAATGGAGGACTACAACAGAAGTTTTCCAGTCACAGCAGGGAAGCTGCACACATGATCTCAGTGGCTGTGACAAGCCGAAAAAGACCTCTACATGTTCAGCAGATGAAACCTGGATAGAGAAATTAGGCAGTCCCACACTGTACTGGCTAGTTTTTGTGTCAACGTGACACAGCTGGGTTATCACAGAGAAAGGAGCTTCAGTTGGGGAAGTACCTCCATAAGATCTAGCTGTGGGGTATTTTCTCAATTAGTGATCAAGGGGGAAAGGCCCCTTGTGGGTGGGACCATCTCTGGGCTGGCAGTCTTGGGTTCTATAAGAGAGCAGGCTGAGCAAGCCAGGGGAAGCAAGCCAGTAAGGAACATCCCTCCATGGCTTCTGCATCAGCTCCTGCATCAGCTCCTGCTTTCTGACCTGCTTGAGTTCCAGTCCTGACTTCCTTGGTGATGAACAGCAGTGTGGAAGTGTAAGCCGAATAAACCCTTTCCTCCCCAACTTGCTTCTTGGTCACAATGTTTGTGCAGGAATAGAAACCCTGACTAAGAAACACGCCAAGCTCGGGAGCTGTTGGAAATCGATCGCTGAAGGCAGCTGGGTAGTCTGTTTGCTGTAAGGGTACTATCTTGCTCAGAGGCTGACAGCTCCAGGGGGCAGCCCACAGGCAAGAGTTCTGAGCAGCACCAACTCTTACACGAAACAGAAAACATGACAGAGTTGAGTGCGTAGGGAGGATGAGGAGGATTTGGGAGGAAATGAAATTCTCAATGAAGTGATAAAAATAGGACTTTAAAAGAGAAAAATTAAAGGAAAAATACCTAGGACAATTACCTAAAATAGAACATTTGAAAGTGCCTAATATATGCTGAGAAAAATGTTATGTCCTTTTCCAAAACTAAGTGTTTAAATAAAAATGATGGCACTATTTTCTTTTAGTGGTCAACTTAAAAATCGATCCCGATATTTTCTTCTGTATAACAAAGAAATGTGGAGGAAGGGAAAATTCAGTAAGTTGTAAGGAACACTCTATGCCTAATAAAAGAAGCTAAATCTTTACATATTTTAATGTGTGGTTGAAGTTTCTTAATTTTATATGCTGTGGCGCGCACTTCTGGGTAGCAGGACTAAGGCACATTAATCTGAAATCTGTTTACTTCATAAGCCTTCAGAATTGACAAAAACCACAAAGCCATATTTGCAAAGCCTTCTGTTAATGTATCCAAGGTTACCTCTAATGATGACACAGTACTCTTTTTCTCATAATTGTGTCTTTATTTTAGGTGTTGACAGCTCTGCCATGGCCCTCTGGAAGGGAAATTTAAACAGTACAGCGTGACCCAGTGGCTCAGCAAAGAACAGCCAGTTCCCGAAGATACAGCATGGAGACAAAGAGTCCACCATGATCAGCTTCTAAAATGACTCCAGCTGAGGGCCTGCGAGAGGACTCAGTGGATAAGGGAGCTTGCTGCCAAACTGGATTACCTGAGTCTGATCCCCGAAACCCACAAGATGGGAAGAGGGGATTCCTGCAAGCTGTTCTTTGGCCTCTAAACATGCTCTGTGATCTCTCTCCCTCTCCCTCTCCCTCTCCCTCTCCCTCTCCCTCTCC